>JAQFZO010001507.1:0-15517 GCA_034695885.1 Geophilus flavus
TTCCCCCCCCCCCACCCCCCACCCTTTTGATTGTGTCACAGACGACATTCAAAATTGAAGGAAAAGGAAACTATCCCTTTGATAGTATTTACTACCACCAATATTTACGCCTTAACTATCAAAAAATTTATTCGATTAAAAAATGTATGCCCATGACTCATGAGAATAAAATTCTGTGTAAAAAAGGAATGACGATGATGGAAGAAAGCTTTTAAAAATGCACTTTTGGTTTCGGATTGTGCGACACCATATGCTTTGTAATAATGAGATTAGCCCACATCTGTTTTGCTACATAAGCAGAACTTTATTATTGCCGCTGAATATGTCCAAATAACTCTTTACCAAAATGCAGTTTCTGAAAATATGCTGCCTCGACTATTTGCGTGATTTGCTGCAGCCTAGGGCAGGCCCTGAGTGTCTTACTGCAAGTATACAGTAGTAGCATGTTAGTCATGTTTGTATTTCGTACTTGAAGTTCAATGTTCAAGTAATTGTTTCTAAATTAATCACAAAGTAGCAACCAAATATCGATATCGATAACTGTTTTTGTTATCAGCTTATCACTTACTATAAGTGTATTTTTGTTTGTAATTTAATTTATACCGAGGTCTAGGAAACCAGAAGCAACAAGATATGGTTTTTTTTATATTCAAAATTCAGAGTATAATTCTTCTTCTCTCATTCAAACAATTGTAAACTCCCGTACTTACTTTAACTTACATTACTTACTTAATAAAGAAGTTCTAAAGGCAGAATGTCCGTATTTGTATTTAGTAAATTCAATGATTGTGTGAGTAACAGTATATATTTTAATTTACTTCCAAAACACCAGAAAGCATCTGCCTAGCGAAAATTTCTCTTAAAGTTACTTCCGTAAAAAAACAACGCTTAATTCGTCACCATCAGAGTACTTTCATCAGGTGACTTCAATGCTGTTGATATTTTTTTTCTTCTTTTGCATCCTCCGGAAATTCTAGAGTGACGTAGACATGAAATTTAAGACGTTTCCGTTCGTGATACAGATTCAAGAAAGTGAAAGTAATAGTTAAGGGCAGAGAGTTTTGATCCAAAAAGAACAAATCCATTTTCTCCGTCTTTTGAACCTTAGTATTGCATAGATTAGTGACAAAGAGAAGACGAAAAAAAACTGGTGTTAAAGCACATCGAAGCGAAAATGGAGAAGTTGAAGATGACGGTATATTTGTTCGTGATATCTTTGGCAATGATTGTTTCCGGAGCTTTAGTCGTTATCATGTTTGAAAAAACCAGAGTAAGTATCATGGCTTTACAAACGCAAACTCTATACAAGACAGAGCAAGAAGAAAATTTGTGCTATCACAAAGAAATGTCAGAATTCGACTTGTTTATAATGTAACAAAATAAGCAATGATGAGAAACTTTCAGAGCATAAGCAGAAAACTAGATCTGGCGCCACATTGAAAAAACGATTGGAAACTTCGACAAACTCATGCTATAAAAATAAAAAGTTAAAATCTACTCCGTATGCAATAGATTACGCATATGAAATTTGCAATGTCCATAATATACTTTCCCATAACTCATATTCCCTTCTTACTTCTTATGGCATCGTTTTTGCTTGTACGAACAGTACTACTGCATGGTATATTAATATGTTTGAACTTTCAGGATAAATTCGACGGTAATTGCCCATTGTTCATCGATGTGAAATGGACAAATAATTCGCACTTTAAAGTAAAATCGTTTGGAGAAAACATTACGTGCGATTTCATATATTACTCGGTGCTATCCATCGATATTGCATGGCCGATAGGAATACTCTTCGTATCGGGTTTCGGCATTTACGAATCACTCAAAGAAACAGCCGAAGAAGAGTTAGTTCAAAAGCTAATATAATTTTCCAGTAACTGAATAGATCGACTCTCTTTAATACAGGAAGAAGTTATTTAACGTCCTTTGCAAGTTTTTTGTAGATTGTGTACTCGGCGCCACACATTTTGTAACTGCTTGCATATTGAGTAATGGCAGAAGATACATGTGTGCCAGCTTTGATTATCCTCGACATCACGGACAGCCTGATTTCTCGTATTTAAATTTATGTAAACAATTTATAAAACAATTCTGTTGAGCATTCTATTTTCTCCTGCTTCAGGTGTAGTGATGTCGAAGACTTTGAATGGGATGCTGGGTATTCGACACATTCATTCGTAAAGAACATAAAAATTGTTGAAGTAAGTAATTTTTTGAGATTTGGTGAAAAGTATCGATATTACCGTATCTGTTACATCTATGTTTTTTAGATTACCAATTGGAGCTGCTTAATTTGGTGGGTTTGCTCAATCTTACTTTCTTTTATGGATATACGGACAACTTATGTCAATGGCAACCACGGTACAGCAGAAGTGTGCTAAAATGCAAATTAAGGGACTATACTATACTATACAGTATATACTGAATTAATAACATAGAATTCAATAAGGCTTTAATGACTTTATTTTTCTTTTGTGAGTAACTATATTTTATCTTTTTTTTAAAAAAGTTGTAAGGTGATTATGCAATAAAAATTCAAATATACTATTTCATACTCTTCGTACTCGATTATTACCATTAAAGAATGTAAGTATCAAAATCAATGTTGAAATGGGAAAACACTAAATCGTAAAATATTATTTCACTCTCACGGCCGAACTAACATTACGTAATATAATAATTATTTAGTTTCTAAAACTTTTAGATAAGTTGTTTTTAGCAAGTTACATAGAACACCAAAGTTGGCATTCAATTACTTTCGCCCTAGATGTAATTATTACAGGAGTAAATTAACAAGAAACTTTATTTAAACGTTAAAAACACTTTAGATTTATTTTTTATATTTAAAGGATCGGTTGTGGGTTTCTTTAATTAGTTGCTCACACTAATCACATCCGAATCATTCGGATTGTGAAGAAAACGTGGAAATAGTGATAAAAACTTGCACAAACTCCGAAAATCAACAAACTCAAACCGCAATGAAAGGCAAGCTGCACTGCAAGTTACGATGTTGCACAGTCCAGACTGGTTTTCAAGGTTTAAAACTTCATGTTATTATCCATAAATATTCACTCAACAAACGTTTGTCCTCTTTAGCCACTTGTGTATCTACATAGATAACAATTATTTTTTTGGAATATTTCTTTTGAATGGAATTATTTGATAATCCCTCCCTGTCAGCATTAAAACACAAAAAGAAGGAAAGTAAATATAATATCAGGAAACACAGCGACATGGTTCAGATCTATTAATTGCAGTTCATCAAGCTGCTGTCGTGTACCTTAAAGCCAAATACAATACTGTATAGCAAACTGTCGTCAATATGAAGGTTCAATAAACCTCAGACTGTTTGTTATTTATTAAAGAGCACAGTATACTATAAACTTAATTACTTAGATAAAATTAGGAAACTGGAAAATAAACTTAGTTAATAATTATGAGAGTCGAAAGAAACACGAGAGAATTAATAGGTGAGAATTTAAAACTGCGTTGAATTAAAAAGAATAAAACAAACCCTCCGGCTCCAATGGCTCAGGTAGGCGGTACTTGTGTGTGTGTGACGTCACGGTTGAACTACCGCTTGTCTGCGTTTAGGAAAGTGAAGGTGAAGGCTAAAAAAGCGACTTTTTTTGCAACTTTTAAATCGGTATCGAGAAGAAAATGAATTCGAAGTTAATATTCGTGTTTGTCATGTACGTGGCAATATTTGTTTCTGGATTTATAATCACAATTGCACTGGGACTTACAAAGGTAAGACAATAGTATAGCCATAAAGGTAGTACAGGTGAGAGCAAGGTGAGTGAGAAATAAGCAAAATGGGTTCGCCCGACTGTGTTTAGGCAATGATTTAATTACAAGTGTTGAATTTAACGAAGGTCAATTTATTTAAATAAACCATTGGAGTTAGGAATGCGTAAATAACTATTGATGAATTCATAGCAACTTTAAGAAGAGGAACTGTATAAGGAAGGAAATAAAGTCAATAGTCAAAACACCACCTGGTGGGACGCAAGCACAAACAAACACAGGGTTTTTAACCTCTGGAAATTTGTTTTTAATTGATTTTTTTCAGTACGTACTGTATATTGCATTTTTCGTGAGAGAGAGAGTTATCTCGTTTCTAAAACTTTTTACTAATTAAAATTTTTTTTTATCAAACTATGTTATTTTGAAACTTTTTTTTGCAGAGTAATTTTGATGGCTACTGTCCATTATACATGGAGACACAGTGGAACGATCCTTCCAGTTTCACCATAACATCATTTTCACGAGGATCCACTTGTGACTTCGTCATTTATTTACCATTAATAACATGCATTCTGTTTCCCTTCATCATGCTTCTCTTGATGGGTTACATCATATTTCAAACACACATGGGAAATACAGCTGCAGAGTAAGAATGGATTGAAAGCAATTAAAGTTGAATTTTATTAAAATTAATTACGTACTCATTTTCATTTCTATTGCAGAAAACGACTTAAACCGTATCCACTGTTAGTTGTGAATTGCCTTAGTTTCTTCTTGAATTTTATTGCCGCCTGCATCGTATCAACAGGCAGAAGAAAACTTTGCTCCAGTCTTACAGACTTTCCTGCTGCTCATGGACGTCCATCAATCACGTACGTACGTAATGAAGAGATTATAAGAGTCATTTGCAATAAATAAAATAAATGAAATAGAAGCATGGGCCAATCAAGGTGGCGGATGACGGGGTGGTAGGCCCCTCTTACCTGAATAATTCCAAAAATTTTCACAAAACCGCAAAATTTAAAAAAATTGTTCAAAATTTTCAAAAAAATGTTCAAAATGTTCAAAATCGCCCCTCCTCCTAAAAAAAGTCCTAGATCAGCCAGTGAATAGAATGATTAAAAACAGAGATTTTGGGATTGTTGACTTGTTTTGAAGTGATAAGATGTCAATATGATATGGAAATCATCAAATTTTCATGACATGACGTCAGTCGACTTTGGCTTTACACCTGATAACACGATTTTTTCATTTTTCTTTGAATTATCAGTTGCTACGAAAGTGAACGAACGGAATGGCATCATCCTCGTTTCAGGACGGCCACCTTCGTACGGGACATAATTCTTGGCGAGGTATAAAAACTACGTATAAATTAATAACTTTTTCTAATATTTTATAAACGATACCGTATTTTTTTTAATATTATTCTTTTCCTACGTTTAATAGGTAGTTCTATGGATTTCCTTAATTTGGTGGCTTTTCCTAATCGTACCTGAGTTTTTAGCCCTTTGGCGAAGACGAGGACAGAAGACATCAAACGAGCCAGAAGTGATGACTAAAGCTTGATTTAAAGTTTAAATTGCCAAAGATTTCCATATATTAATTCAGGTTTGGACTAACTAGTAATGTAAGCTTCATTATATTAATCCTTCCTAAAAATCAAATCTCCATCACATACATTCCACTTTTTATATATTTGTGAGGTTCGGTAGTTGTGCAAGGTGCAGAAACCAAAATATGGCACTAAGTGTATTTTAGTACACTGCAATTTTATAAATTTTATACATTTTTTAATAAATTTTATAAAAATAAGCAAAACAACTACAAAGATAGATAATGCTGTGCTCTTTTAATAAAACAAAAATTTACAATTTTCAAATATAATTATTAATAATAATATAATAAAGCATTTGCACATTACAAAAAAATTACAACAAGTATTTTACATAAATGATTTCTGTCATAAACTTAAAACATTATCAACTAAAAATAAGATTACACTCCATTCAAGCTTCCTTATGATATATACTAAACTGAAACATTATTAATTATAATTTTGATGTGCTGTAAATTATGTATATCCATTTATTGTGTACTGTTTTTTATATAATAAGTGAAAAAAATGTAACCCTTTTCCTTAAAATTCTTTTTCAATTTTTCACATAATAAAAAATGAGCCATAAAACAATCATTATGTATAAGTTCTATATAAACTCCTTAAAAATTTGCAATTTTTCACAAACTAGTATAAATTTAATGATCGAACAAGGCTATTCTGTATTAATAATACGTAAGAAGTAATAAGGTTTTGTAAAATGGATGAAATTTTGGGTTAAGTGCAGCAAAGATCGAGTCTGTAATTTTTTCCATGCAAATATTTTTAAGGTAGTATAATGTTAATGAAAGCAAATTCAGTCCTTTTCCTTGCTTCGATGTTATTGAGAATATTGAAATTTCAATTTTATCTCGGTTATTATTTCAAAAAGTATTTGAAATTTGAAAAATCCGGAGTTATAAACGAAAACGTCGTTAATGCCCACAACAACAGTCAGATCTACGAATAACATTTTGTTTTGTACCGTAATACTTCATTGTCCTAAATTAT
Source organism: Geophilus flavus (assembly GCA_034695885.1). Taxonomy (NCBI): domain Eukaryota; kingdom Metazoa; phylum Arthropoda; class Chilopoda; order Geophilomorpha; family Geophilidae; genus Geophilus; species Geophilus flavus. The sequence continues at coordinate 6,362 of JAQFZO010001507.1, forward strand.
GATTTCTATAATCACTTCAGGTGAAAAAATAATTCTTACAAAGGCACTATCCGGCCTACTGGGAATGAATCGAATTCTTTATACTCCTAACTGAATATTACCTGAGGTTTACAAAGTGTCCTAATAATCCCTTTCAAATTAAAAAATGATTTTATTCACCGTGAAGTGATTATTGTCAAATTATATGCCAAAAGCGTGACGTAAAGAAAGATTTACAAACAAAACTTTTTTTTAGCAGTGATAAAAATTACATAAAACATAATAAAATTATTGTGCGATACACCCCGAATACTGTTAATCATCTATACAAAAGCATTCAAACTCTTAAAACGTATAACAAAATAAAAAATTTGCTCAATTGATTAGAAAGCTACCCTGGAATGTGTTTTTTTTCACATTCGAAGCAAACACGTTCGAAACACTTTATCTCACAGCCCATTGCATCACACTGCTGTCTCTTCCTCCTAAGGAAATGAGTCGAGTATCGTCTGGTAAGAATCCAACCGCGGTTACGTGGCTGCTGTGGCCTCCATAAATGTGGCAAAGAGACTGTAATATGTGAAAAATGGATTTTTTAATTTTTAAATTGGGAGAGTTAGAAAATTATAATTGAAAACAGACCTTGGGTTGGCATACTGGGTAAGAATAGAGTTTTACTTTGCCGTAATCGTCACCCGTGGCTAATAGTTTGTGTCCGTGTGATCGATCGCATGTGTTTACGTCCGAGCCATCACAACCTTCCGGCCAAATACCTGAAAATATTTTCAAATAGGTAATTGTTAGTTTTGTTATATTTTTTTGCATGATTCGAAATCATTTTTTTAGTTTTGTTGACACTTCTCGAATCTTGATGACTCGATTTTGTTCCTCACAGTCAAGTAGCCCTGCTAAAAAACTTTGTAAAATATTTGCATTTTCTGTCAGAATTTCAGTACTTATGCCATTATTTTACAAATTTAAACTTTTGTGGCTATCTTTGGGCAAAAAATTTGCAAAATTTAATTCAACACATCTATTTTTACAAAAATTTTGCAAAATTAAATTTTTTTACAAAAATTTTGTAAAATTTAGATTTTGTTTTTGCATCGTTAAAGTGCACAAATTTTAAAAATTTTACAAAGATTTTTTAGCTGGGAGACCTTGATGAACACTGGCGAGTCGGTGGTGACAGTGAAAAGTGGGGCAACAAATTCCCCAGACTTGACTTATTGTGTAATACTCTGTAACCTATGCTCTCATGCATGGTTGAATTAATATAGTAATCCTAATCCCTCGCAGAGTAATGTCAAAATAATTACTAATTTCACCCGAGTGCTGCTCACCGTATTTCCTCAAACCGTGCACAGTGGCATTAATAACTGGATTTTTTTTCCAGACCATAAAGTCGAGATAAGAGGATAAAAATAGTTTTGAAGCAGAAAATAATGAGAAAAAAATGAATAAAAAATAATTATTTGATTAATAAAAACTAATGGGAGTTTGATCTTTCTTTAAACGATGATAGATCGTGGGAGAGAACAACAAGTGGTCATTTTAATTTTATTCAGGAAATATTTCCCAGCCACTTGAACATTAATTTCTCCCTTATAAAATTTAATTTAATAATAATTTATAATTTCAACGTATCACAAATTTGACTCGTAAGATGAAAGTCTGGACTTTCTAAATCTCCCTAACAACTAAGAATAGTTTAAAATGATTTACCATAAACATTAAAACCTAAGGTGCAATTCTGCGTTGACCAGTTGACATCCCGGAGTTGGGAAGAAGACGGAATCTGTCGACATACCGACGCATTCCCTAAAAAAATTAATTAAATTAGTAAAACCAAATTAAAATTTCCATCATTTCCTTTACAGTAAAGAAGCTCATAATCTCCAGAAGTGGTTTGAATATAAGTACTGTCAGAAGACCAGTCCAAATGTGTAATGAAACTAGAATGTCCCTGTAAAAACATATCATAAAAAAGATTAATTTGCCTCTATTTTTATTACTCATAAAAATCTAAATGTTTCTTGTTGCAGCACTACAAAGTAAAAATATCTCTAACTACTACTTCAACTAATGTGGTCTATTAACTAACCACTATAAAAACTAGTAAAATCTAGAAAATGTAGAAAAAAAAATCTGCAAACTAAATGTAGTAAAAACTTACCATTTCTTACCACAGAATAGCATGTTCAAAGTTTAGGTTTTATTTTTTAAAAATGAGTCTTTTTGAAATACAAAAGTGTGTATAAAAATTAAAAATTTTATGCATTCATGCCGTTAACATGCTGCAAAGCAGTTCTGCAATTAAATATTAAAACATAATATAGCATGCCACTAAGCTTATTGAGAAAAAAGTAGAGAAAATTGACCGTAAATCCATACCCAGTAGTAGAACATGCGTTTCTGTGGTTTCTGATCTCGCTGTCAATGCATGTGAGAGAGAAAAAAGGAGAAACATTAAAGTCACGACAGAAAGACGAGTAGCCGACAAGTTGATAAATCCAAGAGATATACGATATGAGCCAAGGCTAGTTAAGGAAGCAGCTTTTATATGAATTATTTGCAAATTACATTTAATGTACATTAAAACCCAAAATAAGAATAAATAAAAATTAAATTCATCCTGCCAGACACTGAAAACTCACCAAACACCTTCCTATTCGACTGAATTTTTGATAATTATCTGAAACTTGATAGATGTATGTGTTGTTATCGCGCGAACCCAAGGCCAAAAATTTACCATCTGTAAAAATAAATAAAAAAATCATTTTTGTTATTATATGAATTAAATTGAGTAAATTGGCTATTAACCAACTGACCAGGTGAAAATTTACAAGTGTCGATGGCTTCCGCGCCGTCTAAATGAGTCGATGTGATTTCACGAGTTGCGGCATTCATCACAACCCATTGTCCAATAACGGTGCACACTATTAGAACAGACCCATCGGGAGAAAAACATGCTGACTGAACCGGTTCCTATACAAAAAAAAAAACATTTTTAATTATCTATCAACATAAGAATATTTCATATTTTGATTTACGTACCCCAATAAATTTACTCCACACAACTGAATGGGACATTGTGTCCCATAAATGAATTGTTTTGTCATAACCACCAGTGATGAACTGGTTTTGAGTTGGATGGATTGCAAGACCCCAAAGTTCTTCAGTATGTCCCTGAAAAAAAAATTTTGGAGTAAAATTTAATTATTTTAAAAAATAAATTTTGTAAATTATTCATACTTGTACAATAATTTGAAAAGTTAGGTTAAAACTGCCTTGCAGAATGCAATTCCTAGTTGTTCCTACTATGATACTATTTCCCCTGCCATGTGTAATAGTTCGCACGGGGCCGACTGCATCTGGAAGCTGAATGAATACATTATAAACACGTTTGTAACTCGTTTTCGTTTTTCGGATAAATTACCTGGGCTGCTTGCCCAGTTCTTTTGTATTGGTTGTCCCACTCGACCAATTTGCCATCTCTTCCACCAGAGACGACATTGCCATCCTTCATGCTGCATATAGAGAATACGCCTCCAGGATGAACGTTTGCTAAACACTTCAAAACACGATTTAACCCTATAAAAAAAATTTTATTTATTTTTTTTAAAAAATAATTTAAATAAAAATTGAAAAAAATTGAGTAACCTCTGGTCCAAATAAGAATACTGCCGTTTGAGTCGCCGCTTAAAACATCCCCGACATCGGAGAATGCGAGGCAAAGTACAAATTTCGGTTTTTCTTGTTTCTGAAATATTTTTAAACAATTTTTGTTTAATAAAGCTTAGCAGCAACAAAAAAAATGTGAAATTATTACATCAAAAATTCCCAGCTTTTTAGTGAGCGTGTAACCATCTAAATTCCAAAAACTTATATGTCCACGTCCACAAGTGACGAGGGTGTTGCGATCCATCGGATGAAACTCGCAAGCTAACACCGTTTCTGAAGCACACTTGAAATGTCAAAATATCACACATTAGTAATCAACCCATACTGTTTTAAAAGTTAACAACCTACTTTAGTTTCAACTAACTTATGACCTCTTTCTCCTTTCTGCCAATCCCATATGGACATGTTATGATCAGGTGCATCATCCACTGCACATAATAACAAACCACCATCCTAAAAAATCGATAAAATGTAATTTTTAAAATAAAAAAAATAAAAAATTGAATCAAAACTTACTGCTTTTGAAAAAGCCAAGCAAGTTACTGCTCTTTCGAATTCCCCAATGCCAATCACGTGCAATGTGTTTAAACTAACAGAATCCCAAACGCGAATGTGTGGCTGAAAAACAAAAAAATTGTGAGTATACGTTCGTATAAATAAATAAATACATGAAAGATAAACTGCATGCACTAAAAAACAGTAAAGACAACAGTAAAGACCAACCTTTACCAAAACAGCCCTCTTGAGTGTGTTAAAAGGAAAACGAAATAATTGATTAGTTAAATATTTTATACCAATAGTAAACTAGTAAAAACTGCATTAGCACAATTTCTAAGGCTCTTTCTTCACTTACTCTGTTATCACGACGGTCATGACCAGCTACCTGACCAGTGGCAATTAATAGTTTATTTGGATGGAGTGTGAGACTAAACGAAAAACAAACAATTAGTAATGGCATGCAATAAATGATGCAAATGAATAAATTGAGGTAAATATACTAGTATTATCTTGGGAGCCATTTTTTATACTAAAAAGGATTAAGGAGCCTCTAATTTCATTAGAATTTACACAAGGGATCTCTAACTTTTTTTAAGGAGGGACAAACAGGAGGAGGAAGGCAGAAATGTTTTTATCACATCTAATATGATTTTTCTGAATGATAGTTCACGTTATTTTCGTTTTTATCAATATTTTTAAGATTATTCTTTCGAATATTCGAAAATTTGGCGGGTAGGATGTCAGGGATCCCTAATTTACACCATTATTTCATGTGACTTATTTATTCATACCATTTGACATCATCCGTATGTCCTAAATAATGCCTTTGCATTTGATCTTCAACGTTATACAAAACTACGACAGCTGCGATGAAATATACTACTTCACCAGTTGGTAATAAATAGAGGTTATTACGACAGTCACGGCCTCGATAACCGTATCTAATCATGAGTTAAGGATTTTTTTTGGACAAAAAATTAAAATTTCTCAGAAAATTTCTTTGCAAAAGATACACCCAGTCAAGTTTGAGCCGTTCCGACGGCAGACTGTTGACTTTATTAAGGCTGAAATCTTGTAAGCTGTTGGTCGGCGCGTACATAACGATCGGTCTCCCTCTTAAATACATCTTCAAGTAACCTTCCTCTGTAAGCAAACTGACATTAACAAAATATTTTATTAAATGTTAAAGGTAAAACCAACCTGAATTAAAAACAGCCTCCTTTGTGCTATCGGATTAGAAAATCAAACAAAACAACCATTAGAAAAATCAAGTCAACTTTAAATAAAACCGCATAATAAAAAAAATGCAGTTGGGTGTAAAAAGTATAGAGAAAATAGCAAAATGAAGTATAGTAAAAAAAATAGAAAACTTTAATGCAAATATATAAATTCAACATAAAAAAAATAGATAAAATATAAAGAAAAGAAATAAAAGCGAGGCATTACCCATGTCGTGAATTGTTGGCGGAAGATAACTTGACATTAACATGCAGATTTAACATTGATCCACTAATAGTGCGTCTAGAAAATATGCCATTGAAATAAAAAAATAAAAAAATAAAAATTAAATAACAAAATAATAATTTTTTATATGGCGGTGCAATATTTAAAAAAAAAAATATTAAAAAATGATGTCTTAAAATGAGCATGCATTTCTTCTTTTTTCTTTTTTGTTTGGTTAAAACATTTTTAAAATTTAAAAAAAATGAGCGCAAGCAGCTTTGAATAACAACCAGATGCCCTTGAATAATATTCGCCATAATTTTAACATTTCGAGCCATGTATGCACCTCTGTGTCGCGATGTGGGATGGCACGGCGTTGAAATCTTGGGTGCTGGACCATTTCTTGAGGTTGTTGGTGCTGTGGGTGCTGATCTGAAGATGTGTTGGCGCTCTGCTGGGAGACGGCGTGTGTCGCGGGGAAGGGGAACTGCGCATGGACGATGGAGAAGGACTAGGAATTGGGGAAACAGAGTTGGAACTAAGACCATCGCTCTGTAAGGAGTTGTTGGAATGGTAATGAGACCGTCTAGGAGTGTTGACTGTCGGTGCTGCAGTTCTGCGTGCCGCGTGCTGTTGGGGCATCTGTCCACTGGTTGTGTGGCCATCTTTCAAGAGACCTACGTGGTTCGATATCGCAACTATAAAAAAAAATTAAAAAAATTAATACATTTTATTGTTTCTTTAGGGAGCAGATAGTTATTTACTAAAAACAGTGAAATACAGAGTATTTATTTATGTTTTTTAAATTTACGTCACCCAATTTCAAATAATTTGATTACAATGGCTTATAAAATATGTTTTTAAGTTTCACGAGTAATGTCAGTCCTTATTAGACCTTAGTAAAGATTTATGCTGTGGAAAATTCCGTTCCAAGTCACAAAATGTGATTGGGGCAAAAGTGAACGATGCAACTTTTGAGGTTTAATTTGTCTAAAAATTTATTTTTATATCCTACTAAAATATTTTTTATCTTGCTCATGTATTTCCATCAGTCACTACTTTTATTCACAGAAATTTAGTTAAAATTAAATATTGGACATCCAGAAACCCTGAAATATTTGTTTATGGACTAAAAAGGCCAAATATTTACTAACATCCAAAATATTTATTTATATTTAAAATAAAAACTATCTAAATAGGGTCTACAGTAAGAGATTTAACTATTTCTGTACTTATTTCAGTGTTTTACGGCAAGAAAAAAAATTATTTAAATAACTATCCTCTCCCATGACTCTTAAAAGTGTGATTTTAATTTGAAAATTCGACGTTAGGCGTATCATATGTTTACAAGTGATAAGTAAACTAGGTCTTTGAGTGGAAACACGATTGTTTCCTGTATTGAACTTTTCCTCGTAAGAAGTGTTTTATAATTTATTCCATCATAACATACGGCCTAGTTTACTTTCGATCAACATATCTAAAATTCTACATAAATCAATCTAGAATGAAAAGAGCTAAATAATAATTATAAGCGCATTGATTTTTATAATTACGACAAAATTGGATAAAAATATTATTGCCACGAATCACGCACATTTAACCTCGATTAAAACTGTGTTGACGACGACGACTTCTAAAACACTACACCCAAAATATTCGGTATACAAATGGGTTAAATTAATATTAGCGAGTGCCAAACTCGCTACAAATATGTCAAACACAAAAAAATTCCAAAGTTAAAAAAAAAAAACATGAAAATGGAATGTTTAAAATATGTACACAGACGGAGAAGCATTCTGAATGTTAATCAGGCTGTGGTAAAGAGTTAACCTTGTCCTTTAAAGCAGTTAGAGGAAGGTGTCATTCCATTCATCACTAGTAATAACAATAAAACAAAAAAAAATTAATAATAAGTCAGTCCAATATACATTCCTTGCTGGAAGTTTGTTTCAGTCCAATTTTAGAATGAGACCTATTAGCCTCAATTTATTCGTTACAGGCGAATGGATGGTAATAACTTTAAATTTCGTTGGGTCAGGATGAGGTGATTGTGGAGAGAAAACATTTTGGCACTGACATACATTTTTTTTTATTGATTTTACAAACAATTTACAATGTTTTGTAATTTGTTTGTCTGACGACACATCAGTGGGTCATTTTTATTGATGTATTTATCATTTTTATATATTTTTTAAAGTGATATCATGGGAATTTGAATTTTAAAGGGTGATTTGATCACCCATGATGCATTCGGATAAATTTATTTTATTAGATTTTTATAAGAAAGAGAAAAAATTACCTTAACCGTAAACCTGTGGGATCAAGGTAATCGTGTTTTTCGATTACAAAGCGATGCAAATATTTAAATTTAAGTGTAAATACTGGAAATTCACTGTAAAAACAGTCGAGTATTTACATTTGATGTACAAATGTGAGTTTATCACACTTCCATGTGAATTTTTTCACGCTTTGTAAGCTCTCGCATCAACAAATGTAATAAAAAAAACATTTTCCATCATAATGTGAGAGATTTTTAATTAAAACCAGAAACTCCACTGGAAAATTCACATGAAACGTATCGAGTATATTGACAAGGAAACACCACGGCTAAAAATAATATTTATCAGATTGCATGCATTCAAACCCAAGATTTTTATTATTTATAACATCCAAGATAAGAAAATTAAAAATCTTGTATACATAAAAAGAAAAAACACAAAATATTACACGAGTAATTACAACATCTGTGTAACCATCCAAACCCTTAATTAAACCGAATTAAAGTAGGTGTAGCGTTGTATCTTACATTTAAGTTATGCAATACGCCTTCACGCAAATTCCACTCTTTTCTTTATTTTGTTCAATTTATTATTGTTTGTACCTGTTCCTCTTCCTTCTAAATTATTAAGTCTTCTAAGAACGTCAGCTAAAGTACTTCGCAAGCATACAATCTCATCGGCTTGCTCGTGCACTTTCTTTTCCAGATCAGAAACCCTTTCTCTCAGCGTGTCGTTTTCATTTGTGATCATATCATCTGAAAGTGATTAAAAAGGACGAGTTAGTTTTAAAATAACACTAATTACAGCTTTACAGGTACAAGAACAACACAATTACCTATAACTTTTAATGTTTTCTTATGCAATACTTGTTTTAAAAAATTATTTTTCCCTTTCATCTAGGTTTTTATGGAAATACAGCCATTTTTTAAAATGAATTCAGGGGAAAAACCAACATCACGATCTTAGCATTTCATGACTAACCAAAAATACAGAGTAAAATGGAAAAAATCATTAAAAGGAAAGGAACGGGAAAAAATAGAAAAAAAATGCAAGTTCGTATTAAATTCTCTCGCGTATTTACATCAACAGTTCAACACTCAACAGCAAAAACACTTTTCGTTTTTTCTGCATTCGGGTCAAATGAATTAATCAGACGATGCGCATTCTAATCTGATAATTAACCGTAAAAATTACTATTTTTTTAATTTTTTCTTTTATATATATATAATATATATAAAAATTTTGATTTTTCAAAAAAAAATTCTTACTCCAT
>JAQFZO010001508.1:0-15514 GCA_034695885.1 Geophilus flavus
TTTTCAGCACCGTACCGGTACACGAATTTTACTGGTGGCTAAGGTGTACTACACCGCAGCCGAATTAGTATTACTACGCCAACAGGTCACTTTGCAACATTCAATTGCGAAATTTCGAGGAAGCAAATTTCGATGCTAATATACGGTACCGTAAGATGGTGGAGTTAAGTAATAACTCCCTCCAACGACGAGGATGAAAGAGTAATTTTTCCCTAGATGCGACACTGCACTACAGTACTCACAAGTCAGTAGTAAGTGTTAGGTTAGATGGTTTTGATTTGTTTTTAAAAATTGTGTGTAGTAATATTTCATAAATATTTTTCATGCAATAAACAAATTTATATTCATTATACCGGTACAGTAATTTATTATTATTATTATTATTTTATTTTGACTCAAAACTACAGTACGTTACTGTATACTTTTGCCGCTTATTTTCAGTGTGTGCCGTCATATTTTTCTCAGTTTGCATTCTTTTCTAGTATTATAAATGCTTCTGACTTCTGATTTATACATACTACCTACAGTAGCTACATCTAACGAAAAAGATGGACAAATTTTTACATTTGATTACTGACCTGTTAGTAATGACTGCCAAACAGGAATCGCAACTTTTCACAGTCTAAAGAGAAAGAGATACCGTACGGTAACAAAATGTCTATAGCGGCTACTACGGCCGTATAATGGGACATGCGGTACCCTATCAAAAGAAACACAGGATTCAGGAACAACCAAGCAAGACACACTACGGTACTGGAACGATAAAAATGAGAGAGGAAAACCATCCAAAACTTTAAATAAATAAACAGCAGCCTCAAATTTTAAAGGAAGAGAAGCCCGGAAAAAATTTTTAGAATTGTGTTTAACTATAGTGCGGTACCGTCGTTTAAAGAAAATTGGGCGGAATTATTGATCGTAGATAAAATTTTACATAAGCATACGATACTTAAAATTACAAGTTTATATATGCATGCATGGCCTAATCTAATCTATCTGCAGGTTATTGTCAAAATTAATCATCGTACGTACATGTAATTCACTTGTCAGTCGATTGGTAAAGTAACGATGTATCGGCAATACCAACCATAAACACGTCAATTCACTACGGAGTACGGTACTGCAATTCCTGTTAACTAGGACCACTCAGCAGTCGGAAAAATTGTACGACTATTTTTTGGATAGATGCATACTGTTACGGTATATAAGCTTATACGGTACGTAAATCTGGACAGAATCAGGTCCTAGCAGCTGTCTGTACCGTACAAATGTCTGCAGATTTTCTTTAGTTTTTGGTCAATCTGCAGATTATCTAACCATTAAATTTTCGTTTTTAGGTGTAATATTTTTCAAAACAATGGTTTGTTCGTGATTTATACAGCTCCTTGATTTATCGAGTATTAGCGAATTTTCATTTCCGAATTGGCCGAATGATACGTATTATCGCGTTACAAGAAAATATTCACTCAAACGAGAAATGAAATAAGAGATTGTTGTTGTAATTCCGCGTGTGTTTGTTGAAAAGTAATAAAAATATTGGTACTGACCTGAAATATTGTTACCGTAGTGGTCTGAGTGACGTAAACAAATGGATATCGTACCGTAGTACGCAACGTAACAACATAAGTGATGGGACGTGGCTGATTGATTTGGCGTGGAAAGACAATTGAAGATTGGGTGAATTCTTATACGGTAAAATCAAGGGAAATACCTACCGTACGATATTTCTGATGACATTTATTAACATACGGTACTAAGGATGGTGGCGGGCATTACACAAAAGTAATTTCTGACTGGACTACAGTAAGTGTGAAAATCTCGGGAAATCTCGTTTAAGAAGGCAATAAAATATAAATATAAATCAGTTTATTATTATTGTAGAATATAAAATTTATGTAATTTGAATACAAAACTTACATAAAATGACAAATGAAAATAAAATGCATTAATTTAAAGCTAAATTTTTTACCATCGATCGATATCTCGTACAAAACTCGGATTTAATACAACTTTAGAAAAATCACGTGACCAAAAATTCTTTGGAAGATAATTTGATTGCTGCAAAATCTCATCCTTGCTCGTCAACATCACTTTACACTTCTTCATTTGAGGTGCCAATGGGAGTTTTCTATCGATATGCAACAACTCGAAAATCGACTTCATTTTTTCTGTCGATTTTTCCGCTTTATCGGGCAAAACCTATAAACAGAAAAATTTTTTTTTTAAAAAAAAGTTTATAAAATTTATATAAACCCTTTACAACTTGAGGCACGACTTGCGAGCGAGTTTTCTGACTATGCAACCATTCTTCGATCGACGTAAACTTTTGACCAAATTCGTTAAACAGAGTTCCGTCATCCTTCAGAGAGATCCCTGGTGGCGAATCCTGGCAATAAATAATAAAAAATTATGTCTAAATTAAAAATATAAATTTGAAAATTGATTTTACTTCTGGATAAGTCATCAACAAATTGTTATTTCTTTGTGTTTTTGGTGTAACTCTGACTTGAGTCTCGTTTACTATAATTTTTGGGGTTTGAGTCTCGTTTATGGTAATTTCTTCACATATATCTTCTTCGACTTGACATTTTGCGTCAGGAATTTTATTCTTGTCGATAAATTCGCATATTTTGGCTTCTAATTCGTCCGAAATATCGAACAATGTCATCAATTTTGATCTTCGTTTGGCTAATCGAGATCCGATTCCTTGAGATTGCGACAATCCTTCCTTTTCCAACACCTGATGTTCGTTAATTTTGAGTAAATCCCCAAAAATTTTATCGATTTCCATCTTCAATTCATCTAAATAAACAGAAAATTATTAAAAAATTCTTAAAATTTTACAGAAAATTATTAAAATTCATACGTAATTCTTCTCTATCGGACGGGACAATCTTCAATTTCATCCTAATCGAGTTGAGTTTTTTTTCGATTTTCTTCAAATAATGATTTTGATCACACGGTGTTGCGAAATTTTCATTCATCGACGAACAAATACTCAAACATTCGTCTTTGTCCTCGTTTTGCGTCGTGTTTGGTGCAAGAATCGAAACCGATAAGACATTTCTTTCGTAGTTTGAATTCGGAAATAAATCCGGTGATATTAAATCCAAAGGGGTCGCCTGTTTGTCGGGGTCTAATAGCGGTTCGGCCTCGTTTTCGAAAGTCATCGATTCACTAATTTTAGTGATTTTGATGATTTTTAATAAGAAAAATTGATTCCATTTAATTTTTTATTAATTTACGTAGTGTCTGGCATACATGTAGCATCAGAGTCGTCGGAATCGTCGTGGAAAATACTATTTATCATGTCCGGTGCCTGGAAAATATAATTTTGGAAATATTTTTACTATTTTACAAGTTGTGAAAATTAAATTTTTACTAAAAAAATGGATGATACCATGACTTCGTGCAAGGAGAAGTCACAGGATGAAGAGAATGAAATGTTGTCCTCTGAATCAGGCTTGAGGTTGGGGCTAGAAAGAAAAATTGTTATTATGCAATTTGTGTGTAATCATGCAATAAATGTCGAACTTTATCGTTAGGAATGCGAATGGATTCAAAGACGGAGTGGTTTGTGATCCCTCGATCACTTCGTCCAAAATGTTTCCATTGCCATTGCTATTTTCCATTATCGGTGTTATTTTCATTAATAAAAAATTTAGACTCGTGAAGTTACTCGTAAATAGAGGAAACTGGAAATGCCGGGAAATGCCGACTGGATAGTAAACCGAAATCAGCGCCAGATGGCACAAATGTCAGATTTAAAACAAGGAAACTAGAAAACCTGAAATGATGAACTTTTATTGAATTTATTTGAATTAATTAATTATGTTGAAATTATGAAAATTCAGTATGATTTTTCCAAAGTAAATATTCCTTAACCGTACCGAAATTTTTTTTTACTTATTTAACACTTTTTCCTCGACTTTTTCATACAGTTCGATGACCCGACTCACCTTAAACCCAAATTTTAAGGTCAAAGGCGAGGTCAAAGGTCAGCGCAATTTGCCTTCACCCATGAAAAGACATCACTCTCTTAACACACACTAAATACCTCAACTCAGTCAACACACACTAGCCACTTTTTATCTCTCTACAGACCTTCGGCCAGGTAAGAAATTTGTGAAAAAATCCAAAATTTAATCATAAAAACAAATTACATTCAGTTTTAGGTACAAAATGAAGATTATTGTATTTTTCCTCCTGTTCACCGTGGTCGTAAATGGTCAAATACCAACACAAACTGCTGAATTCGCCAATCAATTGGTAATGTTTAACTTATGCGAATTCTGTAATGGAATCGTGAGCCATTCGTGTTGCAAAACGTACGGTAGCTGTTGCCCTGGTGAGAAAATGAACAACAAATTATAAAAATTTAATTTTTTTTTTAAATTGTTTTATTTATTTTTTTGTAGAATACAGTCAATGTAGGGAAAATTTGGTATGTAGAGAGAGGAATGATTGCAAGCCGAGTTCATGCGAGAGTGGATGTTGTGTGTTTGGCGATGGAGGATGCTGCGCTTTCAGTGCAGCAACTATTTTGTTCGCACCCATGTTGGGAGTCGTTAAAACGAGTAATGGCACTGCCATACCTTAAAATGTGTATTAAATTAGAAATAAAATGTAATATGTGTCTTTTAAAGAAAATTCTGATTTTTATTCATGAAAATTGAGTTTTGATGGATCCAAAATGTCCGCCATCAGAAAATAAAAATGAAATCGCCGACGCGCCATCAACCGGTCATTTTGAGGAACTTTACGACCTCTCTTACGTTTTCTTAAACAAAAAACACCTTATGTGAGGTAAAAAATTTTATTTGATCCTGACTACCGATAATTTTTATAATTTCACCAAGTTTCTCACACAATTTAAATCCCACACTACAAAACTCGAGAAAACTCATAAAAATTCTGGTCACGTGACCGCGGTAGAAGTCATGAGCGCTCATTTTGTTTTGGGAAATTGCAACTGGAATACTTTCGATTGTTGCGGGCATCGACGGAGTGTAAAATCGAGTCTTATTCATCTTCTACGCCTTTCCGATCGTGTAAATGTTCGATTCACACTGATGTGAGTATTCTACGACAGTACGAGTCTAAAGAACGAACTGATGTGTTCAGGGCCTTTAAAAGCATCATCTTTCTCGTTTCCGGGTTGCCCCTGACAGAAAATTAAAATACCAGCACATGTTTTTGTGTAGGAATTACTTATTTAATGATAAAATACTTATTTTAATGATAAAAGCATAAAAAAATTAATTTTTGTGTCAATTTCACGTATATTTGTAAAAAAAAAGATGCAAATAAATGAGTTCTTTTTACATTTTTTAATTAATATTTTTGTATTTTCAGTGCGGACACGTGTTTATGAACGATTCTTACCTCGTTGGTTAAAAAAAAACCCGACCTTTATTCATTAAAATAACACTTTTCTTATCGTAAGTTTTATTTTTCCCACATATTTTAATAAAATGACTAATTTTTGCCATTTTCAAACGTAGAAATCAATTTCGAAATGATGGTTAGTGGAGAAATAAACCGAAAACGGCCTTTCGACATAATGGAACCGAGGATGATCGAACAACCATGCGCCGAGTCGCCGCAAATGATCAGTTGTATCGCACCTTGCCCTATTTGCGATGGCAAAAGAATCATGTGTACTGCCGCATGGGTGTTTCCATGTCTAAATTGTTTCGGATTCGGTCGTCGACCGACTCAACTACTCCTAAATCCCTGGTTCAGCGACAACGCGTACCCACAAGTTACGAAACAGCAGGAGTCGCATCACCAATTCGTCTCATTGAGCGACCTGAACGGCGAGCCACTCGGCGTCAGACAGATTATAGAAGACGATAATAGGCGAGAGATTCCAAGACAATTCGTTTTGAACCCGCCGTGTGTGCAAACTGATGAAAATTTGCGAGTTTTCAGCAAAGAAAAAATGTTTCCGAAGAAAATTCATAACGAAAACGAAGCGGAAATTCAGTTTCAACCGAAATTTCCGGAATTTAGGGCGAAAAAAGAGGAAATTCCGGAAATGAGGATGGAAAATGTGGAAATGGAGGCTGCGACTCCACTCAGGGATGAAAAACAGGAAGAAAACGAAAATGTGCAATCCGACGGGCGAAACGAGGAAAATCGAATTCCAACGAACGGTTTTGGCTCGATCGACGAACAGTCTGAGCAAAACAAACCTGGGGAAATGGATCAAACGGAAGAACTCGACTACGAGAAATATTTTCCCCCGGTGGACGAAGATGACCAATGGTGCAAAATGGCAGCGCAACGCAAACGTAAAAGAAACGAGAAAAAGCACGCGAATAAAGAAAAGAAGAAAGAAAGGGACAGACGATACGAGGAACAGGAACAAGAGGTTCAATCTACGTCGGAAAACCTCCGGCGAGAAAATTCACACACGTATTTGCGTCGTACTTCTCGAGAAAGAAGCGACAGTAGTTCGGACAACACCTGGCAGAGTACTCCGATCCCTCAGTTGGTCGAAATGAGACAAGAGGAAGAAGTTTCCGTGTTTCGAAGGAACAAGCGATGGAATAATCACCGCGGTGGAAACTGGGGCAAGGATCATTACAATCCACTGAGACACGAAAGGAAACACAAATATTACCGCAAATGATGTTTTTTTTAATTTTCATATTATTATTATTATTATTTGTTACCTTAAAATCAAAACGATCTGTGTGATATTTGTATTTTTTCATTAAAAAAATAGTTTTCATCTTTATTTTGTTATTATTTCTATGATGTTTTCAGAGGAGTGACCGGACCGGGCACAGTAAAGAGTAATTCCTACTTAGGTTTGCACCTTCATCTGTGGAAAAGCTTGATCAGTCCAAAATTGGACCGGTCAATCAAGATTTGTAAGTGATAAATGCAGAATAAACTAGATTAAAACCGGGAAAGAGTTTAGGAAGTTGAATTTTAGTCTGTAACACGGTTTTTGAAATACCACACCTACCGTGACAGTTTTTGATCGATTAAAATAAAAGGAGTCGTGAAAAATATTAAATTATTATGCTTTTTAATTTAATAATAATAATAATTCGACAATCTGTATCCATTAATTTAAATGTCTCGTGCTGATATTTCATAATTTAATTGTATTTTTAAATCATGTGATGAATCGTCGACTCATCTTTGACCTTCGCTAACGAATCTAAATTATCCCACCATTGGAATAAAAATTTATTCAGTATCAAATCGAACCAAGGTGTGAGTGGCGCTCGGACTGAATCTAAAATTAAAAATTAAATTTAATTAATTAATTCATACATTTACTTTTTAAAAAATTTAAAATACTTACTTAAAAAACCGTGAATTTTGTCTTTGCTTACATAAGCATAACTTTTAACTTCGTTAACGTTGAGATCGAGATCGACATTTTTTTGTATAAATAAAATATGATCGATTTCATGCTCGCCCCAAACTTCATTGTATGGTCCCAAGTAATGAATTCGAGTTAAAAAATGGAAATCGTCCAGTGACACCTTCGAAAAAAAATTAAAAATATTTTTAACACTCGAATAATCATGATTCATGAAATAAAACATTACTTGGTCTTTACTGATTCCTAATTCCTGATAAAGTCGTCTTTGGGCGGCTCTTTTAACCCCCATTCCGTCTTTTTCGTCCAATTCGTCTTTGGTATAAAGCGGATGACTGCAACAAGTGTTGGTAAAATACCCGGGAAACGTAATTTTCTCATCCGATCGTTGTTGTAACAAAAGTTCACCGTTGTTATTAAATAAAAATACGCTGAAAGCTCTATGAAGCATCCCTAGGATTTAAAAAAAATATTTTTAGGCTTAAAATCGAATCGATTTTATATATTTATTTTATCGTTAAATGACGTAAGACATGTGTTTCTTTTGAATAGTTTAGAATAATGAACATCTGGTTTATATTTTTTCGCTCATAAATCGTGGAGATGTCTGCATGATTGTAAGCGATAAAAATCAGAAACCCGGAATTCATTCACAAATTTTTCAATAACGGAAAAACTAATTTTTCTAATTTTTTCTATGACTTTTCTACGAATTTCTATTATACCGTTATTGATATTTTTCATCAAATGACAATTTTCTTTGGTTTCGGCTTTAATCACATTATCTTCCGAGTCGACTAATATACACGGTTCTTTTAAAAGTTCCAACTAAATAAAAAACATAAAAAAAAAAATTAATAATCGTAATAAAATTGATTTATGATATAAAATTCACTTGTATGGCATCAACGGCTCTGTGGTGATTCATTTCGACTGCAGGATTACTGGAATTGGTCTGGTCTCGCACAGGATTTAAATGAGGCATCAAAGGAAGTAGAAATTGTCTTGTCAGCTTAGTAGACCTGATAAAAAAAATTCACATGATTTTTTTTTCAAATGAAAAAAAATTGATTTTTTTTAAAATTAATTTTTGATTTTTTTTTTGTGCCTTACCATTCCTTGCTCAAACCGGCAATGGTGTTCAAGCTATTCATAACTCGAGGGAATCATTAAGTAAGAGACGGACTTATCGTATTTCCATTGTGCAAATCATAGCTCAAAGCGGTCATCTTTTGTATTTTAACTACCACGCACACAGCATCCAATCTCACAACTGAAAAGAGAAAGTACGGTAAATAGGCGGCCATCTGGCGGTAGATTTGATTGGGTGGAATCATGTGTGACGTAATTTATTGATATATCGTTGTATCAACAGCTGATATTTATTAATCTTGTTATTTTCCTTTGTTTTGTTTTCTCATTAACAGTTGCGTAAAATATTAAGAAAATTTTTTATTCGATATTTTGTAATTACGAGTGTAAAAAAAATGGTAAAAAAATAAGTTTTATTTGAATTTTATGATTTCTCGAGTTGCACATTTGAGGAAATTTTTTTATACTGGAAAAATGAACGTTGTTATTCTCAACACTGCCAAAATCAACTGGTATGACATAAATTTATATTTAAATTATCTTGACAGTTTTTTTCCAGATATTGTCACTAAGGAATATTGGCGCGGGCATGTAATAAAAATGTATTTTATTTGCTATTTAATAAACAAGTGTAAAAAAAATTGGTAAAATAAAAGTTTTATTTGAATTTTATGACTTCTTGAGTCGCCCATTTGCAGAGCAAATCGAAATCAACGTCTAAATGACTTCTCCAAAACCGGCGAACTTTTCCCCACACTGGAGCGGGGAAACACGGGCTGTCGATCCCACAAAATATCCTCGCAATCGATCGTCCGGTGAAATTTTGTTCGTGATAAATACCGAGGAATGATCTTATGTCACTTTGAACGTTGGTCATTTGTTTATCGACCTGAATAAATAAAAAAACCAAACAAAGATAAGATAGATAAGATAAAAGAAAATAATAAAACAAAGATAACATTGTTTTTACATCTAATTCGGGCAATTGAACTGAATTATCGATAATCACGAGTCGTCCCTCGAAGTAATCCTTCAAATATCCCTTCAATTGGTCACTCTTTTCTTCGTCGTAACTTTCGTTGCAGCTCCAAAATCGCGGTTTGGACACTCTGGGAAACAAATTTTTGCATTAAAAATCTATTTTTAGTAAAATTCATCGACTTCATACGTGTAAAATGCCTTGTAGGCAGTTTCCAGTTGCGCTAATTCAGTTTGTTTGTGATTTACAACGTAATTATTGAGATAATCCAAAACTCCGTCCAATTCCTCACCGTCGAAGTTTCCGGGCGCATTAAAATGAAATGAGAGTTTGGAAAATTCAGTCATCACTCCCGTTTTTCGATATTTTCCATTAACTAGTAATAAAATAATAAAAATTAACAAATTTTTTTTCAATTATGATTTTTTTTTTCAATACCTTGACTCCATTCGAGGGATTTTAATTCGCGTTTTACTATTCCCGAATCCCATCCCATGCGTGAAGCGACGGATACGACAGGGAATTCGATCGTGCTGCTTTTTTCGTGATTTTTTCCATCCTGCACATCCAAAGCGATCGCAACAGCCATCGGGGGACACTACAATTGAAATTATTTAAAAAATATTTTAATTTTCCAAGAAAAAAATCGAAACAGACTTTTTTCGACACTGTTTTGAGTTGTTTTGATCCGTCGTAACACATTATTTTGCACCAAGAATACACGGGGTTGAGTATTTCGATCCATTTTTCGGGTGATAATTCCAAATAGCACAATAATGTTGATATATCTGTGGAAAAAAAAATTAAAATTATTGTCTGATTTGTTATAAAAATGAAATAAAAACATACTTTCTTCTTTCAAATCGAGTTTCTGGACCAATTCGTCGATAGGTAGTGCAATTTCGTGTTTTCGACAAATAACTTTTCGAGTTTTATCTTCATTTTGACCTAGTTGATGAATTTTATCGCATTTACATGCCGGGAATGCATCACGTATCAATTTGCGCAAACTCGACCGGTCGACGTCGTTCGCATAAATATGCCGCCGAAGTTCCATCAAATCGCCTCCCTGTGATAAAAACATTTCAAAATTAATTAATAAATACAATTTTTTTTAAAAGTGAAAAAAAAAATTATTTTTACTTGCGAATCGAGAAATAAATGACAATGCGCTTCCTTCCCATCACGCCCGGCTCTTCCGATTTCCTGCACATAACTCTCGAATCGTCTCGGCATGTTGTAATGAATGACCGACCGCACGTCGGCTTTGTCCAGTCCCATTCCGAACGCAACAGTTGCAACGACAATTCTCAGTTTTCCTCTCATAAAAGCATTTTGAACGCTTTTTCTCTTCGCGGCACTCAGGCCCGCATGATACGACTCGCAATTCATCTTCGAACCTTTGGAAAAAAAGAAAAATCGTTAATTTTTGAATGATTAAAAAGAAAAAACTCATAATTTTCAGTTTACTATTTGAGGAATTATCGCTTAAACATGTCCTGATCAACGTCGCCAATCTCTCCGTTTGTTCTCTTCGTGTGCAATAAATTAAAATCGACGAACTCGAGGAAAACCGGTCACCTTTGAGTAAATTTATCAACGCCTGAAATAAAAAAATCAAAACATTTAAATAAAACATCAAAATATTTTTAAAAAATCCTCGAATTACCTCATCTTTGTTATCATCCCGGGACAC
Organism: Geophilus flavus; assembly: GCA_034695885.1. Taxonomy (NCBI): domain Eukaryota; kingdom Metazoa; phylum Arthropoda; class Chilopoda; order Geophilomorpha; family Geophilidae; genus Geophilus; species Geophilus flavus. The sequence continues at coordinate 11,110 of JAQFZO010001508.1, forward strand.
GGACAGACATAAATTTTCGGGAATTACATTTCCTCTAATTATTCCGCTCGTATCGTGAATAATCTTCAAATTGGTCGCTATGCTGTTTGCAGTTTGACAGGTCGCAGTCGCAGTTAGAGCCAAAATACATTTCACTTTGAATCGTTCGCGTAAAACTTTGTTTAATCGAAGATAAGACGGTCTGAAATTGTGCGACCATTCGGAAATACAGTGGGCTTCGTCGATGCAAGCGAAGGCCACGGGTGGAAGATCTTGCGGGAGACCGAAACCCGCTTTGCCGCCGACCGCCATTTCGGGAGAAATGAGAATTATGTGAACTTTTCCACTCGAAATTGCATCGAGGGATTTTTTGCGTTGAGTTGGAGTCAAGTTCGTGTGAAGGCAAACGGCTTTTAAACACTGTGGAAGTCCGGTGACCTGAAAAAACATTGACTTTTAGAATTTTTAAGATCTTTTGAAATTTTTAAAATGTTAAACCTGATCTTCCATTAAAGAGACTAAAGGTGAAATGACTAAAGTGATGCAATTCGATTTTTTGGCGTATAAATAAGCGGGTAATTGATAACATAAGGATTTCCCGGATCCAGTGGATAAAATGAGTAGAGTTGACAATCCTGATAGAATTCTCATGATGGATTTTTCTTGTCCCGGCCGAAACTGATCGTAGCCGAATTTTTTCAGCGCGTCGAATACCAATTTCGGTGTTTCTAAAAAGAAATAAGGAAAAAAAATTAAATTGTTGATCAAAAATAAATAAATAAAACCATTTTTACTCATTATTTCTCCATTTTCATCCAAATCGAACAACGGTTCGACTAAATCCATTCGGTTATTCGTCGAAATTTCATTTTTCTCGACAAAATCAACGATTTTATCCACTTTGACGTCATCTTTCTCCGACTCGCATTCAAAATCCTCTTTTTCCGGAGACGTAACTTGATTTTTCACTTTTTCTGATGTCATAACTCGATTTCCGCGAGTTTCGACGATGTTTTCCTTTTTTTCTGATGTCATAACTTGATTTTCGCGAGTTTCAACTGTTTTTTCTTCTCGTTTTGGCCCATAAACGAGTGCAGCTGCTTCTTCCAGCGTGAGAAACGGACTAGTCTCTTCCTCGTGATTTTCATTTTCGTTCACTTCAATGTCTCTTTTCACTCTTCCACCTTTCAGAGGACAATTTTTGATCCAATGTCCAGTTTGGCCACACTTGAAACACTCCGTTTCTTCTCCCGTGTCGTCCTTAAACCTCTGCTTCATCGCCCATTTTTTTCTTTTATATTTAACTGCCGAAAATGCTTTTTTGCCTCGATGGAATTTTTTCTTCTTGATGTCGAGTCGCACGAAATTCTCGTTCAGAGAATTCGCTTTAATTTTCCTGCGGAATAAATAAATAATTATATTATAAAAATGTAAAATAAATTTCATATTTCATGCTTACTTTTCTAATAAATTAATTTTTCGCTCGTTTTTGACTGAAATTTTCTCTTTCGGGACTTCTGAAACATCGTCGACTTTTTTTCTCTTCGGTTTTACGGTCACGGATTCGGGTGGTGAAAAATCTCTTTCGGATCTTTTTTTTACGTTTAAATTTATTTTGAGTGTGTCAGAGTTCAAAACCAGTGTGGAATTCGTCGATAAGTCACCAACAACCGATTTGTTCGTCGAAAAATCGTCAAAAACGGATTTCTTTGTCGAAAATGCTTCAAAGACTGATTTATTCGTGTCTCTATTTTGTTTTCCCTCATCTTCCGAACTGATTCGTACTTCAATTTTTTTTTCTTCGAATTTTTTAACAGTATATACATTGTCAAAAGCTAATTTTTTCGAAGAAAAATCCTCTAAAATCGATTTATTCTTCGAAAAATCCTCTAAAATCGAGCTATTCTTCGAAAAATCCTCTAAAATCGATTTCTTCATCGAAAATGCATCAAAAACTGATTTCTTGGTGTCGCTATTTTGTTTTCTCTCATTTTCCGAAGTGTTTTGCACATCAATTTGTTTTTCTTCGAATTTTTCACATTTTTGCACGTTCGGTTCGATGAAAACATCATTTTCTTCTTCCCGTGTGTCCGATTCAAAGAAATCCAACGTGTTTTCATGCGACGAGTTTTCTCGACTCTCACTACACCGATCCAACCAATTAGTGTCCACTTTTCTCTCACGGGAACTGAAATTCGAGGCACTGACTGCATTTACGCATTTGAATTTTAACGATTTCGCTTTATTTGTGTTAATTTTGAAACCACAATCCCACAAAGAATCGCTCGAATTTAATTCCGAGTTTTCGCGTGAAGTCGGTTCGGTAATTGAAATTTTTTCCGGTTTTTTTGCCTAGAAAAATCAAATAAGCAAATAAAATTTCACGTAAGACTTATAATTAAATTATTTACGTTTATCGTCGGTATTTTTGCAATTGCTTCGCAGAATTTATTCAACTTATCTTCATTTACTTTCTTCGGATCGACGATTTTATTTTCTTTCCGTTTATTAACGTGTGTTCCCCATGTTCCGGAAGTTTGGGATGAATTCTTTAGAGTCCAATACAATTTGTAAGCGTCTAAAATAAATTTAAAAAAACAGATATGTATCGTGTAAATATTTAAGTTCGTCGTCTTTCGTTACCTCGTATTTTCTGTGGTGCGAGTTTAATGTCTTGCGCGGTTGGTTTTGTATTATTAATTTTGTAAAATTCATTTTCCCACGTTTTCAATTCTAATTTCACGTTGTTTACGTCTGAATGCACATTCATTTTACCGATAGATTGTCATCAGTGTAGTTTTATTTCGTCAACAACACTGACAAATTGAAGAAAACCCGCCTTGGCGCCTTCCTTGGTTGCCCTTTGTTTACACGTTATGCCGCAAGAGGGCGTATGACTTGCGCCTGCGCCTCGTCCACTCGATAAACCGCGCGAAAAACAATTTTGAATCCGACTAAATCAACAAAATAAAAAGAAATTTTAACTATTTAACACTACGGTACAGTACCCAACTTACAGGAACTGACGAGTGAGTGTCATGGAATGCGACTCACTCGGATGTGGTCGCCACGGTCCCCGCCAATGCGTCGTTGCGGCAAGTTTTTCATTTACGACGATTATCGTTCAATGACAACCGAGCCTGTATTCGACCTGTCAAATCCGATGTTCCGTTCCGTTCCTTTAAAATCGTTAAGTAGGTATAATACGAAAAGAAGATTATAATTTCTTGCTAAATAATTTGGATTTATCAGTTACTTCTGGTACTAATGATGATGATGATGATGATGATGATGATGATGATGATGATATGATGATGATGATGATGATGATATATGATGATATACTTTACTTTTGTCTCAATGAATTGTAATTGAGTGTGTGCGTGCCTTTGCGTGTAGCAGCGAAGTTTGTGTAATGTTCATGTAAACGTAAATAAAATAATCTTTTTAACTGTTTATTTAAATAGGAATGGGATTGAAAATGTTGTGTTAAACTATTGAGCTGTTGTACCGATAGCGTCTGTTATTTTCACTTTCTCTTCTTCTTCTTGATTTAGGGTTGCCAACTTTTCGATAAGTAAGCTTATTTATATATGGGACGACCACTGAATACCCCCTCTCCCTTCCATGGGGAAAAAAAAGTTTTATAATTTTTTTCACCGGTACGGTATACTAAGTTTTTTTTTTAATGATTTACATTAATTTTATAATTTTTTTTTTTGGAGTGGGGCAAACAAATTGTATTTACAGTATCCGTTTCAATTTTAATCAATATTGAGATATGATTAATGAACAAACATGCAACAAATGGATCAAAGGTAGTACCGTACCTACTTTACTTTTAAAAAAATACAAGAAAAGAGCGTTACTTATGGATTGATCACCCTGGACAATAAAAACAATGAAAAAAAAACAAAAATATCAATCAAAAACTAGTTGTCAATCCTTAGAAATTGTCTAAAATCGTCAAAACCTTGACCAAAGCAAAATCAGTGAAAAAAGCTGTAAAAACATACGAGCGGTTGTCTGAATTTTGACACCACTGTAGTTGCAAATCCACTATCATTAGTCCAAATTTAATAAACACAACATTCTTCAGGAGTAAACTCTTCCTTGTTTAAATACCTTTTTTTTTCCATTTTATTTATTTATTATTATTTTTGTAATACCAATATGAATATTTATCTTATAAGTTTTTGGTTTATTGTGGCTTTTTTATTTTTTTCAATTTATTCACTTCACTTATTAAAAAAATAATTCATTAACATGTGATTCAATAAAACCACACCAGCAAATTCATTTATTTTTTTTTATTTCCATTTTTGTAAGGAAAAATAATAATTTTTCCGTTACATTTTCACTGAACAATTAAAAAACTGACAGTGATATTTAATCGAAGAGCCCAAAACCCATATCGTCTTCAGAT
>JAQFZO010001509.1:0-15512 GCA_034695885.1 Geophilus flavus
CTTATTTAATTACATCCTGGGCTCATCATAAATTTAACGCTTCATTTCTTATTTTTTTTAGGATCATGATCAAGATGGGCGCATTAATTTCCGCGATTTTGAAATGTCTGTTAAAAAAGATCACTTGTATTTAGAAATATTTGGTAACTGCCTTCCGTGTCCCGAGGTAAAAATACATTCATTTATCAACTTGAATTTATAATTAAACTGTGAATTATATGACCGTTTTTCATTTTCAGTACAGTGAACAATTTCTAGACCAGTTGAGTGTCTCGGTGGATGAATACTGAACGATTACGCGGTTTATTATTATTATTATTATTTATTCAAGATCAAATTGTCCGGAATAAAAATGTCTAGTCTTTTATTAGATGTAGCATGTGTTATATAATACTGTATTCGCTACATTAAAATCTACAAGTACCACAAATGACTTCAATACAGTAGTGTCCATACATTTGATTTGAGAAAATGAAAGGAAGTAAATGATAAAAAAAACCACAAGGCACGACTTTTTTTTAAAGGTGCCATTCTATTTACTCTGTATTGTGGCTCTAGACTCGGTACTGTTCGGTGTAAACAAGTGTTGCATCTCTCGCTAAATAGTAATTCCCATTGGTTATTGATGTTGTATTATTATGCAATCAATGGGATTTATTTTACAGCGAGATGGGCATGGTATCAACTTTAAGAATTATGGTGAAAACGAAGTTTTTCATTTTTAAAAATTGGCGAAACTAAAAAATTCCATTACTGGTGCACGCTCTGCTGGTGCTCCGGCCTGTGTATGAGTGCAGAGCCACGTTTTAAAAGTGTGTTCACCAAACTTGGGAGTGTTTATTCTTTTCCCAGTCTAACGTAAGTGTAAGTGTAGCAATTCCGTACCACCTCAAAAGAAAATTTTTTGACAAAAATGAAACTCATTTCATCACATCTAAAATGTGATATACAAAAAGAAAATTCATTTGTCCATATCAAAACAAATCTGAAAAATCGATATCGTGTTTAAATCGAATTGTACCAAGCCTGTAATTAACTATCTAATGGCCAATTATAACGTTATTACTGGCATTTAATGAGATTACATCATCGCTTTCTAATGAATAATCACCAGCATTATGTAATCAAAAATTCATTTTATCAATTTTTTTTGTTCTCCCTTCTTCTTTACTTACTTACATTGAAAAAAGTCGTGTGTGTGGCGACATATAAAGGATACCAAACGTGGCCCCTACTGTAGATACGACAAAAATACCCAAGAGAAATCGATCAAGCACTAGTGCCACTTGTTGCCATTCGAGTCTAATGGCATCCCTTCGATCCTGTTCTGCCAAACGGATCTCGTGTCTTTCAATACTTTGGTACAACTTATTGAGCACACGCGTCAACTGCCTCTCGAAATTGTCCACGCTTTGACTCGGGTTGGGATTTACCAAACGTGATGTCAACCTGAAACAGTGGATATAAATAAAAAAGTAAAATATAAAAAAAATGTATACGGTTCTTAAAAAAAAAAAAAAAATTACTAGAATAGACACGTGTAATTATATTTCAATTATCCTGAAAACAGCTGAAGCTGATAGACTTTTACAGCTCAAGGGATCAAAGTGTTGATGACTACAGTCAGGCCGATATTAACTCGCTCGATCGAAATTAAACTCCTCATCAGACTAACCTCGGGGACAATCTCCCATTTTGATCACACGATTTGGATCCCTCGAATTGATCAATGAAACGTTCTCCAGGGACCATGTTGTCGGGTTTGATTAGCAAGCGCTCCTGAAAAAGAGAATTTTAAAAAGAGAGAGAAAAAAGAGGGAATTAAAAAAGTTGGTGGTGACGGAAAATATTCATAAGAGGATTAAGTGGAAAACACGAACTTTAACGCATATGGCAGGAACGGACTCTTCTAATCGGATAAAAGTGATTTTAGCCAAGAAGCCGAACACAATTTTTTTCACTATATTCGGCACGTCGATGCCCCGGACACCGCGGTGATGAATGTTGAGAGTGACAACTGCCAATGCCGTGGCAAATGACACCAAACTGATTGTGACACCGTAGTAAATACCTATTGAAATAAACATTTCCATTACGTTTTCACACACAAAAAAAAAAGGGAAAAAAAATCGATAGAATAGAAAAGAGACGTTTTCCCCCAGTACAATAATAGTCAATTTTCTACCTCGATGGTTTCAATAACGAGAAAAAATTGTAAGAAAAAGTTGTCATTCAAAATTTAAGCATTAATCATTACAAAGTCAAATTTCAAATATAAAAATAGAAGAGAATTCATAATGAATTTGTTTGTCACAAACAAAGAAAGCATTTACATTTATATTTGCTTGTTTTTCATACTTTGATTTGCCGACAGTTGGCAAACAGATAAAAATAAATATTTCTTTGGAATTTTTTTTTTTTTTGGTAAAATTAACATTGAATCAATGATTTGTAGATTTGCAGATGTTATGGGGAAAACTTCCATTTCGGAACCGAAAGGAAATAAAACGTTTTGAGAACGTCTGTTTTATCAGAGTTGGTCCTTTTGGACGGAGCTTAATGACCAACACGTGTTCGCAATCAACCAATCAAAAGTCAAACCAATAACAAATACGATTTGTGATTGGCTGACTGCGATTACGAGTTGGCCAAAAGGCCAACTCTGGTAAAACAGACGCCGATCAAACGTTTTACGGTTTTATTTGGTTTTATTTGGTTTTATTACAAACATGTCGGTGCTCACTTCGTCTGCGTTTGTCAACAACACTTTAAACGTGTTGTGTGGTTCTCTTTTCATTCCTCTTGGCCGACATGACGACCCTAATGGCCAAGGTCTGATTACCAATACCAGTAGATATTCAACAGTAGAGCAACTGTTGCTATTGACATTCACTATTTCACTTTGAATGAAAACCGGTCTGCCAGATGTTTGTTTAATGTTATCTTTCGTGTGCAATGCATAAAAGAATAATAGTTTTAAGTTTAGCTTCTGTAAACTTGCATAGTTAATGACTTTAAAATTGCTTGTTCAAATATATGACTGAATTTTTTTTGCCAAAAGGAAATTTAAGAGCGAAAGAATCTTTTACAATATTTGCTAACAACTTTTTTGTCAGTTATAAATGCCCGCGAATTCCTCAAATCATTTACTCTAACCACACAACATAAATATAGTTGGCGATTAATTTCACTTTAGAAACATAATTTTACAAAGTAAATTGTGTTTGCAATTGCAAAGGCCATAATTTAACCGTAGTTTCCGTTTGTGTAAGTCAAGTTTTTCTCATTAGTTTTTTCCCACCTCCTATTTTAGTTTTGTATGAATGATGATATTGGACCATCAATCTTAAGTTCTAGTTGAACGTAGCCTCATTTTTCACCCAGGTTCCTCGATCTTTAAATTTCTTTTGCAAAATTTTTAAAGAATAATTCTTGTTTTGTTTTTCGACTGGGTATTAATTTCATGTTATTCAATGCACAAGAAAATATGTTTTTAACCGAATGTGACAAACAAAATCCGAAAACTAATTATGATTTATATATACTGTATGCACCATTGCAATATTCTTTTATTTCCTTTATTTTTTGTAATTATTTTTGATGATGAAATACTTGTTTTTACGTATCCAAAGCTAAACACAAAATGTAATTTCATGAAATTCATGAAATTCATTTCTCCCATACTTTTTTTAATCATGCAAAATGGATGTAATGCCAATTAGTATTTTCCAGAGCATGATGAAATTAGTTTTGTAACAATTATTTTTAGTAAAATGTTTTTTCCGCATGTTGTAGATGAAGGATAATAATTTTCAGTCAACAACTGCAGGGAATTTCGGGGCAGATAATTAAAAACAGAAGACATACAAAATTAAATTATTTCATTCCTACTAGGAAATAAGGAGATTGAATCAATCGATAAAATCTTTAAAGTTTGGAAATCATGGACAGTGTTTACTGCACTTCACTCTTCACTGTAATTCGAATTTCGGAAGGGTATAAATACAACTTCCGGTTTCGTAATAACCTTAAAATATAAGAGAACCAAGCTTCATACATCAGTAAAGTTCTCTCAAAATTTCATAGCTCTAACACGACCGGAAATAACAATTTTGCCTTCTCCAAATTAATTAAGTTTAAAAATCATATATTTCACTATAATTCGGAAGGGTCAAAAATACAACTTCCGGTTTCGCTATAAACATGAAATTATAAGGGGACCAAGCCACATAAATCATTAAAGTTCCTTTAAAATTCCGAAGTCCTAACTCAACCGGAAATAACATTTCTGCCCGCTCCAAATTGCAACCATTCCCTTATTAGCTGCCCCTTCGCTTTCCTGCAGCATCAACTCTTAATAAGATCATCGCTGGTGTTTTCCCTAAGAATTTGGGAAGAAATAAAACCAAAAAAAAAGTAATTTCAAACTAATTCGAAGAGAATACTAATTGACATTTTTCTATCTTTAATGGACGAATAAAAAATTATTTGAGTTTAGCAACCTATTAGAGGCAACTGTTCAGATGTCGGCGGCATACTTTCCCCTATCACCATAAGAAAAACAGTCATTGATAAGAGTGTGGTGATGCCGAGTGTGACTTTCTCTCCTGAATCAGATGGCATGTAGAAACTCATGAGCGCGATCCCTGTGATGAGCACGCATGGCAGTACTAAATTGAATACATAAAACAAGGGTCGACGGCGCAGCACGATCGTATAAGTGATATCGGGATACGGCTCGGTGCAGCACGAGTAATACTTGTCGTGTCGTTGCACGAACATGCCAATCAAGTCCCACTCGCCGTTGGGCACGTAATTGGTGAGGTCGCCTTCCTGAGTGGCCACTACCAAATTCACTTGGTACCCGTCGTATGTCCATGAGGCGAACTTCATTGTGCAGTTTTGTTCGTCGAATGGAAAATAAGCCACGTTGATGGAGCACGAACTCTTGAAAATTGCACTACTCAACCACGTGACATTTCCTTCTGACGTCACTATAACGTTTGTGCTTAGGATTGCGGTGTTATATTGGCTATCAGCACTAAAAAATACATTTTAACTTCGTTAAATATACGATAAAATGTTTACCGAAATGAATGAATGAAAATAAATATCAGCTTTATAAACATTATACAGAAAATACAATTTACTCTTAAATGGACGTTACTGGCGATTTAAAACTTCAAAACTTGTCAAATTCTAATCTGTGGACATTTTAACACATGTTAATAACAAATTCTGTTTGTTTTAAAGCTGATTTTTATTACGAGGGATTATGTAAGTAAAATGCAACTACTGTACTTATTGTATAGAATGATGTCAGGACGCCAAACTTTTTCGGCCGGAATTCTAATGACGCGGATTCCAGCAAAGTCAGAGGAATTCCACACCAAATTGTAATCCAACCACATTTGATTCAGCCAACAATTGGTTGTTAAGATTTGATTTCGTTCATCCTTTTCGTTGTCGTAAAGTCCAGTCATGGAGGAGTGAATGGAAAAAAAATAAAAGAAAGTAATGGGAAAGGATGATGGTTGTGAGAGATTAATGTCAATGTCAAAATGATCAATATGTCGTTTGAGAATTTGAGATTATGTACCACATCGATGATTTGCGTGAGGGCAAGACCAAAAGTGACGTTCATTGATTGACTGGCATTGCGAGAAGGTCGTACGGATTTATCGTAATTGGCCATTAAATATCTCATCAGACGGTATTCGTTCTCATCTGCTAAACACACTGTAACTGAAAAGATATTTTAAAAATAAAAAATACAATACTAAACTGTTATTGATTTACATTTATGATTTGTGCAACTGGATCACTGTTATTATTATTTTGGTTTTAAAATGCAGTGCTGGCAATTTGAATGCGTGATATTTGTAATAAATTGGTTCTCTGGAGTGTTGAAACAACATTCCTTGGCTACTTATATTGAAGCTGCCCCTTTGCAACTATTTCGTCCCTTTGTAGTGGTGCAATTAGACACACTATGTGGGTCATGGTGGCATTTTTACTACTTGTTTTATTCCACCTTGCAGGTGGTGGGATTACGTTTCATTGACCTTAATTATTTAGCCCATATCAGACAATCTTGGGGTGAAAGTAATTAAACCCGAAATGGTTTTACTGTATATAGTGCAAAAACTATTTTTATCTCACTCCCCAATTGTTTTTAATACAGAACCGTATACTGATATACCGTAAATCCTCTAGTTGTGCGCGGGTCTCACTTAGACCGGGGTCTGTATTTAATCGCGGGGGAAATTCTATTTTTGCAGTTAGCTCGCAGAGTGTTATAATAGAGACCCTGACATGAGATGAGAGTATCTGGTGGGTACTTCGGGACTTTCCCTAAACTTGAACTCTATATCCTTTTTAATCTGCAATGTTTTTGAATTCACGAGAGAAAAATCTGGAGAAGCTGCAGTTAAAAAAATTTGGAATCACACTTCTACGATTCGGGGATGCAAACGACAACATTTGCAACTCGAATCTGGCATAAAATTAAAATCCACATTGGGAAAAATGAATCTGACTTCCTGGAGCAGGAGTCAAAGTTGTGAGTTTAGAATTTGAAAATGACTGCTGATGAATGGAATTTTAATTTTTTATTGTGAGCGATTAATACGCGGGTCTCTAATAAATCGCGGGGGGAACTTAATTCTGCAAATAGTGCGCGGGTGCACTATTAGAAGATTTACGGTACTCATACTGTGGTATGACACATGATTGCCCCTAAAAGCAATGCAGTGAAGTTCTGGGAACAGCCAATCAACTCTACTTCCTCCATCTACGGTAAAACCGAACGAATTAAAATTTTTTACCTAGCATAAATACCACAGCTTACATTACAAATGACTGAAACTAATCATCCCCGTTCGTGCGTAAAACCTCATTTATGGTGCAAAAGTCACCGGTAAATCTTTCCTTTCAGAATCCCGTCCTTACGTTAAATACCAATGAGCAAAAGATGCTAAAACTATTAACACCCCATCAAGAAAAGCATTCAGGTCTCAAATACCCTAATTCACACACGTTATAGCTCTAAATCACCGCATTAAATGACTTAATGAAAAGCACGTGACTCGAATTACCACTAAAAAAGAGACACACAGAACCACTCCTTTCTCCTTTTTCCTGCCAAAACGCACGGTGGCCTTCAGAGCAAACGTTTTTAATTGACTTGCAAATTGAATTAAGTACATTTAATGGGCGCAATCTCAATTGATTAATCGTTACAACGTTAATTCAGGTTTAATAATATTATCACACAACACATAAAAAGTAAACTAGCGATGTTGTTACGAATGTGCAGCGGGTATAAAGTAACCCAACGCTGGAAAACTGGTTGGAGCAAATGGTTGGCCCCTTTTCTAAATGGCTATGGAGTTGCAATTACGCAGCTGTTTATCTGTACGAAAGAGCCATGAAAGAGGAATATGGGAAGGACGGAGTCGAATGCGGAGGATTTTCTACTGTTGCCAGCTCTGATCGATACAAGTGAAACACGGTTTGCCAATTGGGAAGCGAATCCGTCACGAGAAAAAAGGATTAACATGCTTTCGGTTGCAATTCCGAGAGAATAAAAAGAGTTGTTTTCACTTTTCCGTTTTTTTCTTTCTTTCTCTCTTTATTTCTTCATTGTTTTTGTTAATTTTTATAGGAAATGTCACTTACCTAGAAACAGCAGCCCCGCGACTAAAGCTGCCATATCTCATTTTCCACAGAATTCTCATATATGAAATCTAATAAAAATAAAAATGGGAAAAATGTTTTGAAATTTTAAATATAAAATTAAAAATTTATATTTCATTTTGGGTTTATAATAAGCTCGAGGTTTAAGGTGGGGCTGGGTTGGGTTCAGGGGATGTCGGATGTAAAAGTCTGTTTTTGGCAAAATAATCCTTAAGAATGATGAAGAAAAAAAAATTTGTTTCAATTCTTAAGGCCCGTCAATGTTCAGGTTTTAGTCGATCTAAGTAAACACGACATTCAACCTCTTGTGTGTTGCGCATGCACTTTGCCACTAATCTCATCAGCTCACGCTACTTTTGCCAAACCAATTAGGAAGAAATCTCTTACAACAAAAAGGAAGATGAGACAGCAGAAAAACCTGAAAAACAAAATACTTAAATTAAATTTTTGTTTAAATAAAAAAGAATTGTTTCCTTTTCAGGAAAAAATAAAAAAAATTCGAAGCATTACAATTTTTTTTTCTGTGAAAATTTCTAGGAAAAGTTGTCGGGTGACATCTTGAACTTTGATAGCAAGAAAGAGGGTTGTTTTTTGTTGAAGAAAAGTAAATAAATTTTCAAAATTGGTCGTTAAAGATGAATGTTATATTATTGTATAGAAGAAAGTGTGAAATCTATAGAAATAAGTTAGCAGTGACGACACCAAATCCAAGTAACACACCGGAAATAACGCCTGTCATCACTTTTTAATCAACAGTAATAACAGAACAAGCAGAAAATGACGGAAACGCGTGTAATTATGTACGAAAACCGAAAATAATTAGGAAAAATGTTGATAAATTAGCAAAAATCATCAACAAATCAAAAATACAACAAAAAAATAAACACAACATTTAAAAACTCAAATCTTTTCTCACTCTTATTCCCTTTCCCACATTTCTCTTTCCAAATAAGCTGTAATTAACTTTTGTTTTAATCAACCCCAGAAACAGAGTGAGAAAAAAAACCATTTAATTACATTTCCATTCCTTTTAATAACCACATAACAAGACAGACAAGAGCAGTCAGACAGAAGACATTTTCCAATACTTTAAATCAAATAAAACATCCCAAATCCTTAATAACTTAAAGCTGTTCAACCAACACCTTTCTAATCTAAAAGAATTTATAGCCCCACCAAAAGACATTGTAAAAACCACGTGGTCAAAGTGAAAGGCAAAAGAGGCAATGCCCAAAAAGAATAGTTCCTTCCTCCATAATTCTCCAAGAAGCCAATTCATTACCGGTTCCTGATAACACGCTGTATTTACCTCACACGACTCGCCAAGAGGGCCGACCCGAGTGAAATTAATCTTAGAAAAGCCAAACTCTCTTAAAGTTCTTGCGGTTTCCCCAAGGCACCGGACGTTAACGAGTGTGAAATCCCCTCGTAAATTTTTTCCCCTTTTTACTTTGTACACTCGACAACTCAAACTTATTTTTCCAACATGTTATTTACAATTTTTTTTCCACTTTGAATGTTGTTGATTAAGAAAATTGTTCGTACAGAGACTCAACCGAAGTACTCGAGAGAAAGAAGCAACGGTGCATAAATTCCGTATCTCATTGGTGGACTGTGATTCCAGTTGCACGTCCCTTTTGGCGCGTGAAATCGGGAGCCTGTCCTCCTCTTTAACGACCACTTGGTCTTGCCAAGATATGCACTCTGGAACAGCTTGCTGCTTACACGTGCAACTCTCACATCTGCCTCCCACCCTGCAAGAAAAGAGCAACGACTTTTTTTCAGTTCTTTTCTTCTTTCACACTTTTTCTTTTAGTGTCGGTGCCACGAAGGCCACTTTGCCTTTTCCCCCTTTCCGAATCACTGACAAAAAAGAATTTTTTTTTTTAAACTCTATTACACTACCGGAAGTAATGGCTTGTGGCTGCTTGTGTGCTCTCTTACTCTGTACTCTGCCCCCCTCATCTTATTTGCAGTTTAAGGTGTTTCTTTTTTTATTTTACAGTTTTTGGTTACTTTTGCTATGGTTTTATCATTTTTGTAATGTTGAGGAATTTAATTAAGGGTTGGGTTCACTTACAGTCCTTACAGTCTTTTTTGAAGTAGTAAAATAATATTTTATGGTGTTAATAGATGAATTTTATCTGCAAAGTCTCATCAACTGACAACAGTTTGTTAATAACTGTCCCAAAGGAATCGTGAAAAAGTTCATCTTAAATGTATAACGACGTGAAGTGCTTTTGCGTGTGTGGTTGTATGAGAATAACTTACTTCTTCTAATCAAGTAATCAAATTGATTAATCCCGTAAGTTTTTTCGGGCTTTAGCTTTTTTATTTTGTTATTTTTTCTGCCACTCGTGTTTTTTCTTGTTTTGGTGCTGGGATCTAATTTTTTAAATGGGATTACAGTAATGGGAAACGTATGGAATTGTCTTACAGAATTAGAATCAAGGTTTAACCACATTTCACGCTTGGTTACAAAATAAATTAGATGAGATTTGTTTCTGTTTCTGGAATAAAAAAGTGAAACCACAAAAGCCACAAACTACGAAATAATTCTTTCTGCTTCGCCTCGTTCCTTCTAGTTCAATAAAGTTTCATGTTTGTTACGTTTTGACGTGGATCAGATTGAAAGCTTTGTAATTAGGTTATGATAAATGTGTGTGGTACTTAAAGCTGTAGTTTGACATTTCGACACCAGGATTAAAGTTCCCGCCAACGCCAACTCACAAATCAAAACTTAATAAATTTTTTCACTTTTTAAAACCTTACGACTTTTTTAAATTAATAATTGTGAATTGCGTTTGAAAACTAAACCTCAGACAAAGCTTTGAGATATTTCTTTTCACCAAATTTACATTTACGACGCTCTACGACGCGATAAACAAAAATTTTACGGCAGATCAAGCTGCTCACGGCTATACATCGTCGCAATGGCAATCTGTAGGTCATTCACCCAAACTTTATTCTATCAGACAATCGTTTTCTTTCGTCTTTAAACACAATCGTCACTCCCACAAACACAATTTGAATTAATCTCTGCACTACAGACTGCAAATTACCGTCTAAAACTAACGTTAAGTCTTTATTTTAATTACTTAAATTGAAAACAAGGAACTTTATCAGCGATGCAATGGCCATCTTTCTGTTTTTTCCCTTTTCTAAGCGATTTGGGATATTTATTTCAATAGAAACCACCGCAAAAAGTAATTTTTTATATCAGCAGATAGCACAAACATAATCGAATCGAAAGGTTAAAAAAAGAATATAAAAAAGCTGTTTTTGATAAAAGTAATATTGGTTTTGATTTATTAGTCGTTATCTGCGAGGTCTGTGTTTGAATAGAGTTCACTCTTACAGTGAAAACAACCCAATACCTTCTGTTTGAAGGTCGAATTTATTGTCAATAGAGAAATCACTGGAGTTGAAAAATTGAAAACAATGGAAGTGGAAGAAAGAATAAAAGGAAGAATAAGAAAAGGAGAAGAAAAAAGGAGATTAAATAGCTTTAAAAGTGTCGAGTTGGACTCTATTTCACTGTTTGTAGAAACCTGTTGAGCCTTTAAGAAAGCAATAAATAGGCTTACAATTTAATTGGACCCACAGTCCTTAACCAGAGTGCGTTTATGGGAGTAACAGTAAGTGCAATTGGATCAGGTTAATCCATAATGTATTTCCTTAATCAAACAATCGTTACACTTTGTTCAATAAATTATAATTTCACTAGAATAGTCAAATTTATATTATTTATAATTCTTTTTCTTGATGTGAATCTGAATTGATTTCCCAAAGAAAAAAAAATCAAATCGGACTTCTTTTCATCGAAGCGTGAAATAAATCGAATATTTGTATTTCTATGACTTGAGGGAAAAATAAAATAAACTATGACTTGAGGGAGAATAAAATAAAATTTATGCAAAATTTTGTATTACAAATCAATAGAGTTAACGATTTTTTTGGAATGTAATTCCCCAAAACCAAATACCAAAGTTTTATGAATTTAGCATTTAGTGCTTTACCATCATGGAAAATGCAAGAAAACGATTACAGGAGACAAAATCTAAACTAGTTAGCTTTTAAGCTAGTTAAAATCAATTCTTATCTTAGTTTGTGCAGCCTGGATTCTCGAATTGGAGTCCACTTCAACCACACGTTTGGTCAGCCAATTTTTTAATGGTAAAGGTCGAGAGTCGATGACAATGGTCGATTCGATGTCTCGTGATTCCACCGAATACTAGGAGTCAACCGAAATTTGGTTTACCAAAAATGCAAATCCCAATTCTAAAAGAATTGGGAATTTGATGTAACCTAATTCCAAATCTGGTAATCAAAATTCAGGTCATGTGGTCAACAACAAAATTTATTGACATCACATGATTTCATCTGCCCAATTAGGTTGTGTTCTCAAATTGAGTATTTGGTATTGGGAATTATATTCCCAAAAAATCGCTAACTCCCTAATTATAAACGAATTGAGATGTAAATTAAGTACTGTGTCATAAAACTGCGCAAATCAAAGTTTTTTTAACTCGTATTTTTGTTCTTTTTAAAGAGTTAAACAAGTTTGATCAGAGAAAAAAAATTTTTTTCCTAAAAATTGTTTCTATTGTGTTTGCTCGTTGTCCCACACATGAGAGAAAATTAAATTAGAGTTTTGCGTGAGCCTTTCTTGACTTTTTGAAAGCAAAGCTCGTTCACGCACATCCTAACATCCTGCGACCATTAAATTAAAAAAATAAAAGATGTATAGAGAGAAAAAAAAATTAAAATTAAAAAAAAACCACTTGTACTGCACTTGGTGTACAACATCTGTTAGAAATTTTGGCACGTGTCATGGAAAGTTTTTTCTTTTTTTTTGCTGGAAAGCTTCAATCAAAAGGGAATTTAAAATGCCAATGCGTCACTATATCTTTGAAATATTTCTAGTATATACTTTTGATGCTGCTATTAAAGGTAACATTTGACATTTTTCCAACATAGTAAAAAATTGATGGGTCTAAAAAACACATTTTTGAAGAAATAAAATTCATTTTGAAACAGTTGGTGTAAAAAAAATTGCAAATAAAATACCAAACGTCACAAAAAAAAAAAATAAATAAATAGAGTTTCATTCTTCTTCTACTTCTTCTTCGTTCTTTTTTTGTTGCTAAATTCTGAAATGAAGTTCATGCATTATTTATATTACGTATTCTTCGAACAAGACAACCATTGAAGCCCTGATTTATATTGGTTTCAACCGATGTTTCATTTCTAATGTAAATTTAACAAAGTTCAAGCAAGTTAAGTCACATTTACTCTCATTTTACTGCGCAATTTCTATAAATTATATCAATTTAGAGATACTTTCGTCATCAGTATCTTTTATGTCCATAATGTGATTTTTAATGGTCAATCGATTGACCGATACCCCCCAAGAGAGCTTTTAAAATTGACTAGATCAATGCTATATATATTCCAACAAAGTTTAATCCCAGGTCGATCCAAAGAAGATAGAAATACAGTATCGGAAAGATAAAACTTCAAAACCAAAACTCCAAAACATCCAATATCGACATTTTAAGTGAAACGTCAAGTATAAATAACATGTGAAATTGTTTTGAAAACATGCAAACATAAAGTTTGTTGACAAATAAGCTTATTTTCGCACTTGCAACTAATGTAATGAATTGTTTATTCTGTTTCTGGCCTTTCATTCTTTATTATGGACTAATAGCAATACTTTCTGTCTCTTCCCCCAAAACAAAGCTGATGATCTCAAACTGTCAACGAATAGGGGGAAAAGGAACACATTCCCAATAATTTATTGCATAGTGAAATAAAGCCCCATGAGGGACACAAAAAGACTTTTAGGTTTCACCGAATGGTCTGTAACGTATTTTCTTTAAACCTTTCACTTCGATATTTTGATAATTGCAGGAAAAACAACCAATAAAATAAAATAAAAAATAAAAAAAATAAAACCACTCACAGAAATCACTCCAATCAAACCTTGCATCTAGTTAATTCCCAAGTTTCAACCTCGACTTACAAAAGTACGGTCGTTGAGAGGAGGAAAAAGCAGTTTGGTGTCAGCGGAGTTCCACTCGTGACAAGTTTATGCTTCGAATTCGAGTCACTATGGGGTCTTACGTCAATTGCCCTTCACTGAAACGGGGTTTGTATAAAGACGTGGAACTGAAGCTGATCAAATTTCTCAATCTTCTTCTTCTTCTTGTGGGTTTGGGATGTCTGTGCAAGAAGCAAGACGATACGGCCGTGTGATTTAAAATCTTTTTCCGATTTTTTTGTTCCTTCCCCAAGCCCTTAACTTCATTAAATCGTGTAAAGAAACCGAAGATTTCAACCATAAAGTGTCTGAAGAACGATAATTTTGGTATTATTTACAACTGAAATGTGGAAAATGAAAAAACAAGTTGATTTCGAGTTGGTTTAGCAAAGATAAAAGGGTTACAAATTGGAAACATTTGAGACATCTCGTTCGGTGAGATGTCTAACCATGACCCCAAACAACCTCGGAAAGAAATAGTAGCGGAAATGGAAAGCATTCAGGGCAGGAATGGCCGAATTACACTTCCTTTACAGCACGTGAGAGGAGAAAAAAAACCTATTCGAGTTAAACCACTCGGTCTTTCCGGTCATCATGAGGTTACAGATTGCAATCTGGACCCCAGAGTTGGATTCGGACATGAATAATATCCTAATTTACTTCCTCTTTCGCTTTCCGCCATTCATCATCTCCTGATTCGAGCACATTGACTTCCGTTAAACGTGCATTGTGCATAGAGAAAAATTTATTAAACAGTTCCCATCATGTCATCCATCTCTTGATGGATCCCATTAAGACCGTGACTCCCACGAGAGGGGTGGAATGATGATGATGGTTATGATATTTTTTTTTCAATCATTTTGCCTAAAGGCATGCTCGCAATCATGCAAATGATGGAAACTCATAGTTGGGAAACCCGTAAAAAGGATAAAAAAAACGGAGTAACACAATACGTTGAGTTTCGATACCGAGTTCTGCAAATTGCCCTTGTAATTTCAATGGAAAATTGCTCCAGGCAGAAAGAAAAAAGAAAAAAAAACAGGAAATATATATCAGAAACTATACAGTATGGAGAAGTGTTTGGTGACGGGAGTATTGAAGTCGTTTGGGGATTTTTCTGCCTCCCACTCACGCGCTCTTCCTTTCCTTTTCATTTCCAATCTGAAGAAAAAGGAAAAGTGAGTGCGCGATTATTGGCACTGACGCAAACTCACGGGGGGTGGGTTTGTGAATGTAAATAATAAATTTAATATTTTTCATTTCGCTTGTTTTATTTATATATTTTTAAGTAGAAATCTTGATGGTTCCAGGAGACAAGATAAATGTAAATAAAAACGTTGTTTAGTTTCCTCTGTGACTCGTTGCAACAACTTTATTCGCCTTATCCATTTCCTGATAGCTTTATAGCCTATAAAGAAATTGCTTCGTTTTCTCTAACTGTATTCCTTTTACTTCAATTTCAAACTTTGCTGAGCAGCTGTTCAAAGACCTTCTTTCATTGATGTTAGCGATTGATACCTCGTTTCGGAGGAAAACCGAATCAAGACCTCAAGTGCTCCTCGCTCTGCCCATTAACTTTCTCCTCTAATGGAGGGTAAAAGAACCCTAAATAGCCAATACTCTGCTAATTCTTAAGGGTGTACAGCTTTTCCTTATTCAAAAAGCGAGATAAATTAATTTTCCTACAATAAATTTATCAAATTTTCATTTATAAAACAGATTTATTACTAATTATAATTTTTTTTCCTGAAAAAATATTATAAATGTA
>JAQFZO010001510.1:0-15503 GCA_034695885.1 Geophilus flavus
TTTTTTTTTTGTGTGTGAGTGTGTGTGTGTGTAGTGGGTAAAGATGGATGGGGTACTCGCTCGCTGCTCTCGGAACGTTTTGGTTTTATCTCTACGGTGGGAGTTTGGAACATTGAAGGTGATTTATAAGCGGGAATAAATGGAATGGTAGAAAAAAATTACCCCTAGTGGAGAGAAAAGGAAAAAAAAGAGGGAAAAATGGTTTGGGTATGTTGATAGTTAGATTCAACTTTCAAGGGAGTTTTGCTCGAGTTTTTTAGGGGTATTTGGGGTTTTTTTTGAATATTTTATGGGTGTTTTTATGTGATTTTGGATTTTTTTTCTGTTTTTATTCCTGGTTTGTCTCTTGTATGATTATTTATTCAGTATATTGGATTGAATTTGGTTCAATTATCAGTTGGTGTGAGTATGTGAGTGTGTGAGTGTGAGGGTTGTGTTTTGAATTTGTTATTTATTGGGATTTAATTCTTGTTTTATTACACACATGTTGGGAATTATGATTTTTTTGTGTTTTGTTTTAAAGTCTTATTTGAATTGTTTGTCGAGATTTGAGACAATTATTGTCGCGACCGACAATCGACGGAATAAACAATTTTTGTACATTGTTAGTCGATTTTTAAACAAAAGCTTTTATTTAACGACAACTATGTATAGTTTTAAAATTGTCGAAAAAAAAATCAACCAACAATGTCATCCATTATCAAATTGTTAACTCAACAATCTTTCACTAAATTCTTAACCAACAATCATTTTTTTCCTCAACAATACAATCACACAAACCATTGAAAAACAAAAAAAAAATGATGAAACCCCAAAAAAGCCTCAAAACAACCCCTTTACCCCCATTAAAATCAGTGGGGGATAAAACAACAACAACAAACAAAAAAATGTCCTTACCATCTTAAATAAAAATCCTCTTGGCAGACAGACAGACAGCCAGCCATTTCTCCCATTTATTTTTTTTCCTTCCTTTTTTCCTTTCCTTTCCTCCCATTCCACCCCAGCCCACCCTGGTCTCCACACTGGACACAGCCCTGGACACATCCCATCATCCCCCTCTATGGTCCGAGCATAATTGCTTGTTCGACTGGCCGTGCCTATTTGGCCATGACCTATGGAGCGCTCCAGCATCAAAATGGCCTCACCCACGCCACTCACGACCCATGCAACCCCTGACTCCCCCCTCAAAAACTTCACTGACCAACTCTCCCCTAACCATCCACGGTCAGTAATGCCCTAGCCTCCAACCAAGGGCACCCAAAACTCAACAAAATATGACAAGAAGAAGAAACCTCGATATTCTAGCCTAAAAATACTGTATATATCAATAAAACTGATAGAAACAGTAACAATTTGTAACAATAAAAAGGTAACAATGTTACCTATTCACTTTTATACATTGTTACACGTTGTTACCTATCAATTGTTATATATTATTACTAATCAATTGTTATACATTGTTACCTGTCATTGTTACTTTGTTAGTACCTTTTTATTGTTACATTGTTACTGTTTCTATCAGTTTTATTGATATTACACATTTCTAGGCTAGAATATCGAGGTTTCCGTCTTTATACGATCAACTCATATTTTGTTAGATTTATTAATAGATAACAATGGATAGGTAGCAACGTATAACAATGAATAGGTAACAATATAACAATGGATAGATAACAATGCATAGGCAACAATCTATAACAATGGATAGGTAACAATGTATAACAATGGCTAACAATGAATATGTATGGTAACAATGTATAACAATGAATAGGTAACATTGTGTAACAATGCTTAACAATGGATAGGTAACAAAATTTAACAAAACAGTACAATTAAAATGCAAAAAGATGGCGCCATAACAATGCAAACAAGTCAGTAAGTGTCATTGACGACCAAAGTTCCATCTTTCCACAATTACGTCACCCAAAATATGATCAAAAAACACGAAAAAAAAATCGTTCAGTAAATTGGAGCTCGTTAAATTGGTGACTGGACCGGCCACCGTCCACTGCATGAAGCTTTCCTTATCTTTAAATCATGAAAGATCCTTCATCAATCGTTTGAGGGAGCCAAATCCTACAAGGAGGCTTAGTATCCCTCAAACATCTCACCTTAGAAGTATCTTTACCCCTCTAAATTAATCACCATCAGTCATAACACTCGACTTTTCTTTTTATCTCAGCTTGTACAGATGTTGCCAACATCTCTCATACACTCTCTACTCTCTCTCTTTGTACACAAATTTTATATATCATCTCATTACTGAGTTGAACAGTGGGGAAAGTGGGTGGGTGTGGGGGGTTTTTGCAAGTGTTGGGGATTAAAATTTGAATTTCAATCAGTTAAACTTGATGTTGTGTAACAAGCTTATTAGTTCTACCACTGGCACTCTGCAGAAACAGTGTTAAGTTTGGATATAAAATTTAATAAGGGATGTCCATACCCCCCCTTCTTATGACTGTTGTGATCAATAACCCCCACTTTTCTAGACTAATAGTAGACCAGTCATAAAATTAAATGTTTATTTACTTTTTTTTCTTCTTCTTGAATTTTGTATGTGGGGGTTGAAATGTGGGGGTAAATTGGATTTTTTAATTTTTAAAATTTTATGGGGGTAATTTTTTGATTTTTTTTTTTTTTAAATTTTTTTTTTAATGGTGTAGGGTTAAATTAAATGTTAAATAATTATTTGGGGTTAAAAATTTGGTCAAAAAGGTAAAAAGTGGGGTATAATAAATTTTTCAATTTTATGAGGGTAAATAATTTTTAAAAATTTTGTTTACAAATATTCATAAAATTCAAAATTAAATGTAAAATTTGTGGGGGTAAATTCAAAAAGTGTAAAAATAGATGGTAAAAATAGGGGTAAAAATAGTGAAAAAGTGGGGGTAAAAAAAATTATTTAACTTTTAAAAAATTTTTTTTCCATCATTTTCCACTGAATTAAAAGTTATTTTAATTTTTCTAGGGGTAAATACAAATACCTAAAAATATAAGTAGTAAATATTTACCCCCCCCCCTCAACCCCCACAAAAAACCCCTCAACTTATTTACCTTTTTATATATATCTTATCTTAAAAAAAATAAATTGAAATGTTCATTCATACATGAAATTTAAGTAGGGGTAATAAAACAAGGGGTGGTATTAAATTTTTCCATCTCTCTCTCTCTCTCTCTGCACTGTCCACTACTAGCACTATTTTACTCCCACTTGCAATTCCTTCAAAGCTGTGATAAAATTTAAAAAAAAAAAAAAAGTAAAGTGAAAGGTGCATTCATTCATGGAATTAAAGAGGGGGTTGTGAAGGTGGGGGTATGGGATTTTTTTCCCTTCTCCAGTGAGCATCAGATTTGAGTAGTCGTTTCTTTCATCCATTGGCTTGATTGATTGGCAATCGATTTAAGGGGAGGAGGAAGGAGATAGAAGATGAAGAAGAGCACACAAGAGAATTGCCTTGTTTAAAGCCATCTGGTGAGCAAATGAGTAAACAAAAACACTCAAAAGAGAGAAGAAAATATAAAAATTTATAGAAATATTTAGGATGGTTGTGGATTATTGGGTTTTATGAGGGAAGGTTAAGGGTGATGTTCGACCAACCAGCAGCTGCCCCGACCGACTTCATTCTCTTGACCAGTGTGAATAGCCAAGTCCACTGAATGGGGCAGTGGGCAGTGATGGTTCCCGGATGCTGCCACTACAGGTCTCCCCCTCCCCTCCTCCCCTTCCACCTTCCTTCTTTCCATCTCCCTTCTGGAGGAAAAGTCTGTAAACAATGGCCGGCCACTCTGATTTATATGCACTGGCCCGCAGAGTCGTGGCCGGTCCTCGTATTTCGTGGTCGCTGGAAAAATATCTGCTGCCTTCACCCTCACGATTTTCTGCGTGCGACAGACATTTTAATTCACCATGGGAAATCGAGAGAAATGGCAGCTGATCACTAACGCACATAAACCATAACGTCGCCGTCATTACCCCTCGCTACTTTTTGAACGAAGGTTCTTCAACGTCCAGTCAGGTTAGGTTAGGTTAGGTTGACTCGAACTTCCTTGCCATTTAAATAGCGTGTCAACTTTCCTCGATAGTAGCACAACCCTAATGCGCACCTAACGAGCAGGACTTATGCCTGTAAAGGCTAACGTTGATTAGAAAACCCTGGTGAGCCAAGACAACTTGGTACCATTCACTGGTGACCAAATAGATTCTCGTTGTCCAGTTAAGTGCGAGAGTCAAAGTGGCAGTGGTTTCAATACAACTTCAGTTCAACTACTGATTTAATAGGGATCTTGTGAAAAGTGGATAAAACGTACAACTTATACGTATATGCACTTGGAGAAGACGAACTGCGCATGCGCAAATGTATACGTCTAAACGTATGGACTTAAACTTATAGCTACTTCATGTGTATTCAGTCTTCATGTGGATTTGACGATGTTTACTTGTGCATGGCAATGATATGACTGACTTTATTCATTCAAATTTAGAACCAGAAACCTAAACAATCAGTAACTAAAGATACCAAAAAAGCATGCAACTGTACTATTATAAATAAAGATGAAGATTCAAAAAATTCCAATACTGTGTGATACAACTAGATCATATATAAACAAAGGTATATCACTACGATACAAACTATGGACATGATAGAAAAGGCTTAAATCTAGGTTTAGAAAAACAAAACAACCCCACAGTGGAGAATCTTTGTATCATCCTCGACAGTATAGTGGTCAGCATCCCCACTGTGGACGTTTTCACTGTTGGCCAATCGATGGTTGGCAAATAAGGTTTAATTAACGCGAGTCGATATTTCCCCGTTATTTATACGGAGTGTTTCCCGATAACATGCCAGTCAGTACTCAGTATCCTCGCATTTATGTATTTAAGGATAAAAGTCGTTACCAGGCAGGAGTGGTTCAATTTTCAAACAAATCCTGGGGATGTTTTTTTTTTTGGTGGGTGCAATTGTGCAATTGAAACAAAACAAGTGTGAATATCAAATTATTTACAATTCCCTCAACTTGTCTCCTGCTGATTGAACCCAATGAAGCTGATTCACCCAGTCTAAAAGAGAGGGGAGAAGAGAAATAAGAGAGGTACTGTCAATTTCCAATTCCACACCCACCCCCTGCATCCTCCAATACACTTAGCTCACCCTCAATAAATTAGAATTATTTACACAATTGACATGGATAATGCCCTGTAAAAAAATCCAAAATATTTTTTTTTACCCCCACATCCTCAATTACATAAAAAAAATAAAAATTACTTCACTATATCATTTCAAAAAAAAAAAAAAAAAATTATTATAAATTTTTTTTATTATAATTATTTACAAACACAAATATTTTTTCCCCTACAAGAGGAATAATAAAGCAGCAGTACACAAATTTAATGGTAAAGTACTGGTCACTCTCCTTCACCCAACATCTGCTGACCAATGGACAATACCCCCCTCTGTTTGGCCAGTGGCCAGGGTCACAGCCCTGAGAAGCACCTGGCCACCATATTATCCCTGTGGACAATACCCACCCTCCTCATATCCCCCACTTTT
This sequence comes from Geophilus flavus, assembly GCA_034695885.1. NCBI lineage: Eukaryota > Metazoa > Arthropoda > Chilopoda > Geophilomorpha > Geophilidae > Geophilus > Geophilus flavus. Next base: position 5,550 of record JAQFZO010001510.1, read on the forward strand.
TCTTAATTCCCCCTCCTGTATCCCCCACACCCCAAAAATAATAATAAAGTAAATAAATAATTTTTTTTATACACACACACATACACATAATATATAATAAAAAGAACTAAAAATTCCAGTGCAGATGTTACTGATAAAATCTTAATAAAAATTCAACATTTTATAACAACCCCCATCTCTCTCTCACTCTGTTTTTACCCCCTCCTCAAAAAGTGGCCCTTTTTTATTTTATGACAAGAGTAGAAACAAGAAATTTAGTTATACACATGATAAATAATGTAGGGGTGAGTCATCTGGCCAATAGCAGTGGACACAAATGGCCTATGGCCACTGTTAGTTTGGTGCTGGACACAGAACAAGACCATTTTGAATGGCGTTGCCAATGGATGTCCACTGCCATTTGTCTGATTGAGATGGGAGGAAAAAGGAAAAGTCTTTTCCTTTATGCATGCCCACTTACAGTTTCTTCTTCTCTCTCTCTGCACTGAAATGTCTCAATGTGGCCAAGTATAAAGGACATGTCTTCTTCTTCTTACATATGAGGCTGAAAGGAGCATTGTCTCATTCCATTAAGATGTTTTCTTCAGATTTCACTTTTAAACTCTCTCTCTCTTCTCTCTTTCTCTCTCTTACACTACTTTACTGTGCTTCAAAAGCAGTGAGTTAAAATGGAAGTTTGAAAGGGAATTGCAGAAGTTTTTTGGAGAAATGTTTTTTTTTTAGTTTTTCGGGTTTTCGGTAAATGTTTCTTGTGGTGTTTGTTGAATGTCTTCCCTTTTGGATGAGTATGTGGCAATTCTGGAGGTGTTTCCTGATGTTCGATGGGACTAGCGGGTTTATCCGAACAAGATCAATATGACCCATTCGGTTTATTATGAGGTAGCTATGATTCATTTGTTTGTGATGGTGTTGTCAGTGCTTTATTACCATTGTTTGAGGGGAAACAAAGGTGTTATGCAGTGTTATTGTTTTTTTTCTGTCAAACAATTTATGACAAGTTAAAGATGCCAATTGTTGAGTTATGAGTTGTTTTTCAATTGTTGTGAAATTTTAAGTCACTTGATGCATTGTTAGAGGAAAAGAGCATTGTTGGAAATAAAACAATGAAACTCCTTGTAGTCAAACAATGCAATGCATGGCATCATCTCGTGTAGTATGTTGAGTTATGAGTTTCTTTTTCAATTGTTGTAAAATTTTATTTGATGCATTATTAGAGCAACTAGTTTGTTGGAAATAAAACAATGACTACTCATTGTAGTCAAACAATACAATGCATGGCATCATTATCAAGCCTATCTACCAATGCATTATACATTTCTCGCGTAGTGTATGTTTTTTCTTATACCAATTCTAAAACAATTAAAAACTGAACAATTCCAACAATACTGTAAGCCAACATTGCCAGTAGTCATTGTTTTATTTCCAACAAACTAGTTGCTCTAACAATGTGTCAAGTGCCTTAAAATTTTACAACAATTGAAAAAAAAACTCATAACTCAACAATTGGCATCTTTAACTTGTCATGAATTGTTTGACAGAAAAAAACAATAACACTCCATAACACCTTTGTTTCCCCTCAAACAAAATGAGGTTTGATTTGTCCCCAACAATTCAAACCTAATTTTGACTAACAACAAAAATCTCCCAATTTCGGCAAATATACGAAAACTCTTCGCTGGATAAACCCAACATCAAACTCCTTCAATAATCAAAGATCCAGACCCATTTCCAAGGCAACAGTGATTACCCAAACTCAAAGGTCAACCAAACATCCTCCATTCATCTATCCAGCCACCAAAAAAGGAAACCCCAGTAGCTGACAGCCATGCACAAGTTGAGAAATGAAATCTCTATTATCAAAAGGAGGCACGAGACCTTTTTCTATACTTTGATAACCTTCTCTCTCCCTCTTTGCAGCTCCCCACCCTAGTGGACCTTGAAAACTATATGGGATGAGATAGTCAATAAGGGACACTCTCCCAAAAACTCCTTTTGTCCATCATCTGCTGGAGTTTTTGGGGATTGTCAGCAAGAAACAGTGGTCAGAGGTGGGAGGCTGGGGTGTTTACTTGGGACAGGGGGAAGGGAGTTTTTGGAGGTTCCTCCAATATGCTCCTGCAAGATGCATATGCAATTCTTGTTGTGGACAGAGGCCCACCAATGCTGGCCAGTGCCCAGTGAATGACAAGGAGGGGGTGCTCCACGTGGCCCCTTTTGTCTACCCTCCGTTTCACTCACCCAGCTGGCCTGAGACACTGCCACCTCCGCCCTTTTCTGTGAGTTGACCAGAGGATATGCACTGGGCCCAACTTCACTCCTTAAAAAGTGACCAATTTTGATTTTTTTCTTATTTTTTTGGTGTTTTTTTGCTGGAAAATGAGTGTACATGCTTTGATTTGCATGTTGGAGGTTGGTTTCTTGGATTGGTCAGTGACTTGCCCCTTTGGAGTGGACAATGGTCAAAGGTAAGTCGACTTAATCATGGGTCACATAGTTTCTGGAGGGAGACTTTCTTGGGGTTTGCACACCTCAATTTCATGCCTTGACTAACCTGGCATGTTAAAATACTTGCAGTGTCCAGTTGGGGAACTTGTCGGAGTATTCGATGCGAAAGCGAATAACTTTCAAACTTGTTTGGTCAAGTTTGTGACCACTTCTATGCATTTTGGCTCGAATCAAAGGTGGATTTACCTCAGTTTATCATAATTGGATGCAAATTTTTCAATAATGTCATCAAATTTTTGCTAAAACATGATTTTTTTAACAATGCAATGCAGGGAAGTGAATTTTTTCCGACAAATTTTTTTTTTGTCTCTACATACAAAAATTCCACTCTAAATTATCATGTTGATGACTGTCATAACCAACTAGGGAAAAAAATGTGAGAATGTTGACATTTTAACACCCAGTGTTAACACCCATACAAATATGTACATTAATATTCCACGCTTCCTTCTTCCATCCAACGTGTGACAACTTCACTTGTGTGGCAAAGATCAACAGAAAAAAATATTTGTTGAGTTATAAATTGAGCAAGTAACAGGTTTAGGTGGAGGGAAGGGAAGTTTTAGAGTATAAAAGTAAGTGCAACTAATTTTTAAAGCTCGAAAAACTTGTTGCAGCCAAGCAGTAGGAGGTACATAAAGTATATTATCCGTGGGCATTTTTCTGACAAGTCTAGTCCTTATCAATTTCCACTTAATTTGCCAATCACTGCCTCATCTGACAAGTCTCATACACTTCCTGCAATGCAAGATATTGTAATTTCTTCTTGTTAACACCGCACCGAAAACCCGTAGTCAATTTTTTAAAAATCCGGATAAGCTTAAAATTCATATTTGAATTTATGATCAATAAATCTGATTTTGTTCAGTGAAATTAACTAAAAAAATCTAAAAAAAGTGCAGACAATCTGCAAAAATTCTGCAGTTATTTTGCCGCTTTTTCAAAAATTCTGTATAATTTCTACAAAAATTTTGCATATTTTTTGAAAATTAACAACTTTGTGGGCAAATTTCTGCATAGCTTCAATTTTTTGCAAAAAAATCTACAGAATTTTTTTGTCGACTTAAGAATTTATGTAAAAATTCAAAAAATAAACAAAATTTCTGTATAAAGAAATTATACAGAATTTTTGTTAAAGTGACCAAATAACTGCAGATTTTTTTAGTTGGGACTGTCCTTAATCGTTTTTTCCATGATTCAATCACTTTTTGGACCATAGCCTGTTCCCGGCAATGTCTTGTCGTCTTTTTATCTTTTCAGTTTTTAATTTTCTTCTTTTTCTTCTTCTTGTGTGAAAACATTAAAAACATGACATTTACTGCTGTCGGCACCGCATAATCCGATGCAGTGTAAAAAATAAGGTGTAAAAAAATGAAGTGTAGGGCGGCTTTACTTATCAAAAGATTTGTCAGGCTTGTTTTACAAGCAATTAACTCTTCTTTGTAGTGACATGAATTTTAAAAAACCAGCCACAAGAGCTCCCTCCCCTTCTACCAGTCAAACTTGACTCCACTTTTTAAAAAAAAAAAAAAAATCATAATACATGCACCCACGGGAAGTTCAAATTTTCAGCCACCCTTCAAATTTTGACAAATCATTTCTCAACATTTTCATGACGTGACACAAGTTGCAATGACTTTCCCCTCATATTTCCAAATTTTTTTTAAATTTTTTTTTTTTTTATTTGTGAATTTTTGAAAATTGTTTTTTTTGTATTGATTTTTATGTGTTGTTTGATAGGGAATGTGGGATGGGATGAGAATGATCAATTTAAAAAAATTTGTTCCAATTAATCAATGCTGAACTTCAATAACAAGAGCCATAATAGTACAGCTTCACAATCAACACTAATGAAGCTGCTTAGACATCAAGCAAGCCCACTGGACACACAGACACAGTCAACAACACATCATTACCACAAATTCTATTGTTTCCTGCCATTTCTGTGTGCATTCGTAAAGGCTGCAGGAATGAAATGACATCAAAGGAGAGAGAAAACGGATGGATTTGCAAAAATGATAAGAAAAATTGCATTTAATATCTATTTTCTTTGTTACAACTAATATTCTTTAAAAAAAATTCCTTTCATTGTTGAAAATTTCAATTGTTTTAATTTTTGTAGTTCATATTCTTATAATTTTTTTTTCATTGTTAGAAATTTAAATTTTTTTTATTGTTGCATCTGACATTGTTGAAATTTTTCTTGTGTTCAAGAAAATGAGTTGCAACAATACAAGAAATTGATAATGTTAAAAATATCAATTTTCATCATTGTTGAAAATTCCTAAATTTCCATTCTTGAAAAATATCAATTTTTCTCATTATTGCAAATTTCAAGTTTCATAATTGTTAAAAATCCCAAAAATCTCCATTCTTGAAAAACATCAATTTCCCCCATTATTACAAAAATTTCACTTTCATCCCATTATTATCATCACAAATATTCACTTTATCCCATTATTCCAACCATCATCAATCTCATTCATTGTTAAAACCATTCATTATTCCCCCAATTCACCATTCTTACATCAAACAATAAAAAAAACTAAACTCCAAAAGACCGAAAAACATCACTCTTCATAACAAACCCCCATAAACACAATCGACATAACAGAAATCAATAAACAATTCAAAAAACCCAAAATACAAACAAAACCCCATCACCAGCCACCCAACCAACCAACCAATAGCACTCGGCAAATCCAATCCGCGCCGGTCTTTTTCCCATGCATCGAGGAATCCTTTCTTCCAGCATAATATCAAATCGGTTTTACGTATTGGAAGTTCCGACATAGAGCATTAGCAATGCTTTCTACCCCTCGCCACTTCTTCTTCTTCTTCGGCAAACCTATATACGGATGGATGAAAGAGGGAAAAAAATCCCTGTTCGATATTATGGATCGAGGGGTGTGCGCTTGATTGATATGCGCCTTGGTTCCCTTATTTTTCCACATAAAATCCGCCCATATATACGAAAAAAAGGGAATGATAAAAAAAAGGAAATAAATAAATAAAAGTGAGCCCTTGTTTACAATTCAAAGGGTGGAGCTTAAATCGGGGAGGGGAAAACGTGAGTCGGGAAGTGGAAGTTTGAAATTATCATATGCAGCGTATTCGTCGCGGAGGATTTTGATAATGTATGAATTTTTGAGGCTGGTAATGGGAAGGGTTGGATGATTGGTTGGTTGGTTGGTTTGTGCTGTGGAAGTTGTGATTGTTGAGTGTATTGTTGCATGATTGTTGTGACTCATTGTTGCATCATTATTGGTTTTCTTTTAATATGATGAAAAAATGTGAGTTTTATTAGTTTATTGTTGAATTTTTTGGGTAACAATTCCTGAATTTCATAGTTGCGCAACAATAATGTAAACTCATTGTTGCATCTGTATTGTTACAATCTTTATTTCATTCTTTTAAAACAATCAAACATTTTGATCATTCAAAAAACTCATTATTAGACAATTTTTAACAATTAATATCCAAAACTCATTGTTTCTAGCAGTTAAATCACAACAAAATAAAAAATCTCCCAGTCCAAGTTCCAACAATAACAAAACTCATTATTCCACATTTATTACAAGAAAAATCTTTATTCCATTCCTGACAAAAAAAAACAATAAAACCCAGATTTTATCACAAAAACCATTATTAAACCATTCCCAACAATCACCTCCCTATCAACAATACCCAAAAAAACCCATTATTCCACCTCCCAACAATAAAAACCCCCCAAAATCCTTAAAATTTCACCCAAAAAAATAATTCCATCATCACCACCAACCACCCAAAAAAAAAAAAAAAATTCTACATACATAAGCTACACATGCTTTTCCTCTCTCCAATTCATAGATGACCAGATGTGACCATCCCATAAGCAAGGGCAATGAGGGGGAGGTCATGTCCACTGTGCACAAACTCCCCCCCACCCCCCCACATCTTCTCAATCCCCTCTTCAACAGCAGCAACCACTGTCACATAAAAAGGGGGGGTCAGGAATTTTTCCAAAACACCCCCCCCCCCCTCAATACTGACCACTCAAAAAAACTTCTGCAGAAAAATGAAAAATTTAATAAAAAAAAATTTCTAATTGACAAATAAAATGGGGATTAAGTGTCAATTAAGGTGGGTGAGTAAGTTGATTGAATTGTCAGTGTTGTTGGGTAGAAAAAATTGCGGGGGAGATGTTGGGGGGAGTGTGGGGGGTTGGGGGGTGATGAGACGAGAGTGCGAGTGTGTGTGTGAGTGAGAGAGAAAAGTGTGATTGTCGGATATAAATCTTTGGCAGCGAAAATGGTGTGACAAACTATTTTATCAGCTGTCACTGCCTTTGGAAAAGGTGTGGGTTAAATTTGTCGATAGTTCTTTCGTGTCAACACTGATTTGGATTTGAGCACTTAGATTCTCTGTCGGTCGGTAGGATGCGTTTGAACAACTTGGTTAAAATTTATTTCCACAAAGGATTTTTTTTTGATGTTTTTGGGAGGTTGGATTGATTTTGGATGTGGAATTTGGTAGGTGGTGGATGGTCCGTTGGTGATGGTGAGGAAATTTGTGGCTTTTATTATTTTGTTTATACTGTATGTGAATTTTTTTATTGAAATTTGGGTTGAAATGTTGAATTTTTGAGAGAATTGGTGGTGGAAATGAGTGGCAAATTTAAATTTGTGTGTAAAATTGTATGAAAGTTAAAAAATTTAGTAATTTTTGGGTCTAAATCAAATTTTTAGACCTGAAATTGCATTAAAATTAAATCAAAATCAACTAAAATTACAAATTTCAGTGAGTCTAAAAATTCTACTCATCCATATAAATCCCCAAAATTCACCCAAAAAAGCAAAAAATTCCACCCAAAACCCAAAAAAACCACCAATTTTTTGTTTAAAACCCAAAAAATAACTAATTTTTTTGTCAAAACCAAATTTTCACATCTAACTTTCCATTAAAACCCCATCAAAATCCAATTTTCATCACCAAAAACCAAAATAAAAAACCTTCAAAATTCAACCCAAAACCATAAACCCACCAAACGTGTCTAAAAATCATCCAAAACCAAATTTCCACATCTAAAATCCCATTAAACCCTCATCAAAATCCAAAATCTAAATTCCACCATCCAAAAACCCAGACCACACCAATTTATTCATCAAACTCCCCCATTTAAAAACCAAAAAAAAAAAAAAACCTCCACAATCCTCCCCTTTAACTACCATTTCCCCATTCCTTTATCTCCCTTAAACTTTCATCTCCACAGGTCACCAACCCAACAAGCCTTCTATAATTTTATAAGAGAACTTGACATTAAATATAATTCCCAATTCCAAATTTTGTCATTTCCTCAAAAGATTTTTTTTTCTCATATAACTTATATAATCTATATAAGAAAAAAAAAATCTCTATCATTTTTTCCAGCTATCATCCCAAGACATCCCACTTCAAATCACTTTTCAACTTGTCTCCCTGCTTTCATGCACCTGTTCAAACTCAGAAAAATGACAGGCAGCTCATCCAAATATTTCCCATTGGCTGATTTTGACTTTAACCCTAACATTTGAAATAAAGAGACACTTAATGCTTGACCAATGGAGAAGAATTAACCAAGAAATACACAATAGTAAACAAAAAAAATTTTTTTTTGGTGGAGAAAATTTTTTTTTTTTGGTTTTTTCTTTTACTGTTTACTAGGGGAGGGATGGAGAAATTGGGGAAAAAAGGGAGGAAATGGGGAAAAGTCACGTGATAGGGATTAGCAAGGGGGCTCATTAATGAACACACAACAGTAGCATCTGGTGGCACAATGTGGATAAAAATGGAAAAAAAAAATTTTTTTTTACTGCATTCTTACTTACCTACCTCAGAATGTAAAATACATCATTATTGGTTTTTTAAAAAAAAACATTGCAACAATGTTAAATTTGAACCAAAAAAGTCCAAAGCTGAAGCAAAATCCGGCGAAAAGGTCAGCATTGTATAATGTGATCGATTGTAGCAGGCAGAGGCAACAATGACACCATAAACAATGTTTTCACTCTTCCAACAATGGTCATTAACATTATTTTCAACAATATTAATTAAAAGTTTGATTGTAAAACAAAATATCAAAAGCCGAAGCAAAACCGTAGTACGTATGTAAAATAAATATATATATAGTATGTGATCGATTGTAGCAAGCAACAATGACACTATATCCATCCTTTTCACTCTTTCAGCAATACCCCCCACTTGACATTATTTTAAACAATATAAAAAAAAATAATTATAAAACAAAAAATGTTCCACAGCTCGCTTTATTGTTGGGACGACATCACTACAATCGATTGTTGCAAGCAACAATGCTACTATAACAATGCTTTCAACAATAGTGACCGACATTATTTTCCAAACCCATTTCTGTGTGGTAATTACCAAATATATCAAATTTTTTTTATTTTATTTCCTTTTTGGTTCGTCCGGCGTGTTTGATCCATCATTTCATATTTATGTGACTGTATAAACCATAACAAACCGTGTTACATGTTTCCTAATACCACATTTCTCGAGATAAATTTATACCTTGCAAACATCCAGGCATATATCATCATCCAGGAGAAAAACAAAAAAAAATATTATTACATATTGCATCCAATCTCGAAATCTCCACTTTTGGGCTGCTCTGCTGTACTGTATAGTCAGTCGTAAGGTAGTGCTGCATGAATAGTGGCCAATAGTTTCCTTTAATGTTTACTTTTTTATCCCCCTACACATTCGACTCGCAAATCAAACTCCACCCCAGGTTCACTGGCCCTATATTCACGTTTCCAATATTTTCCAATGGCCATTACATTTTTTTCCTTTTTTCGTTGGTGTGAGAGTATTATGTATGAGGGGTTTTCAAGAGGTTGGTTTTTCAATTGATTTTTTTTTTACTGTTTAGCATAATAAATCTGAATTTTTTTGGATTTTTGAAGGTAAATTGTTGGAAATTTTTAAATTTTTAATAATTTAAATTCAAAAATTTCCAACAATTTAAATTCAATTGGATTGTTGAATTTTGGACTTGAATTGTTTAAAATTTAAAATTTTCGGATTATTGGATTTTAATTGTTGGAAATGTAGAAAAAATCATGGGATTGTTAAATTTTAATTGTTGGAAATGTAGAAAAATTATGGGATTGTTGAATTTTAATTGATGGATTTATAATAGTTTGGATTGTTGAGTCTAGATTGTTCCACATCTATTGTTTAACTGAGATGTTGAATTTAAATTCTCAAAATCTTCAATTATTGCATTTAAATTCTTAAAATCTCAATTGTTAAATCTAAACACTCAAATCCTAACAATTCCTCTCAATCAAACAATTCAAAACCCATCTAACAAAACAAACCCTCACAACAACGAAAAAAGGAAAAAAATGTAATGGCCATTGGAAAATATTGGAAACGCGAATATAGGGCCAGTGAACCTGGGGTGGA
>JAQFZO010001511.1:0-15502 GCA_034695885.1 Geophilus flavus
AACCTTTTCTTCAAATCGATCAAAGTCCCAACAGAAAATGTTCGGTCGGTGAAATTATAGATTGCTGCAGGTACCTTCCCTTGTAATTATGTTAAATGTACTTCGAAATCGTTTTTTTTGCTTCGCCATTTTTGTTGCATTCAAAAACCGGAAATGACAGAATTCGCCTAAAAAGTCGGCGTGTGGGAAATGCGATTTTTGATAAAAATGACGTTTCCGGCTTTTGATGTAGGTGGGGGAAGAATGAATGACAAAGCAAAGCGAGCGAAAAGTGTGATATTGGGTTTGTGTGTTTTTTATTTTTTTTCCCGTAATATCGATGTTCTTTCCAGTCCTATTTTTTAATTCCTTTCGTATCGAATGTCTCGATCTAACTGTTGTCTTTGTAAAACTAAACCGTCGTCGAAGATGCGACTTCCCTGCCCCGTGTAGGCCACAAACAGGTAGGAGAAGCCTACTTTTCTTACGATCGGAGAATACCGTACGTGTTTCCGTACGATTTGCATGCCCTATGTGCTAAAACCACCGAATTTTGCGGTGCAGAAATCCCATTTCCGGTGCGACTCGTTCTTCTCTCCCTCTCCCTTCCCTCAAATTGCACCGGAAGTGGCATCTCGGCACCTCTCCTAATCGGATATCGGAATTTCTCAACCTTCTTGACCCTCGGAGGAGTAAATTCGCCCAGAGTTTCGATGGGAGAAGTCTAAGTCCGAAAGAGAAGAAAAGGGGGGATAATCCATTAATCGATGTCACTCGCAACACGTGAAAATATCGTAAACACGGTGAATAAAAAAAAAAGAAAAAAATCGATGTCGTGGACAGTCGAGCTCACAATGACTCCTTTTCACAAAACTCTGGGAAGGAAATCTCCAGACGACTCCCCTTTTTGCTCGGAATGTTTCCCTTTGTCACATAAATCGAACTTTTTTCATATATTGTACGATAAGGGCGGCACTTGTTGGACAATGTAATAAAAGCATAAAACGACACGAACGAACGATGCTTTATTTCGCTGTCACAGGGCGAATCCTATTTGCGAGTTGGGCCCATAGAACTTAATTAGTGCGCCTGGACAAATAGGTTTCGCCGTGCGAGAGCGAAACGAGGTCGAAACGAGTGGCGACACTCGATACGCGAGCAAACGTTGCCCGTTACTGTCCACCGAGACACGAAACGACTGACGACAGTCGAATGTCGACGCCCGAGTAACCCGATCCGATCGGTCGTTGCCATTTGCATCATTTATTTTAGCTTTGCGACTTTACTTTCTTTTTTGCAAAAAAAAAAAATTTCTCCCTCTTAGATGCCCGCATGTCCACTCTTCATTCAATCCTAAGAATTCTTCCCGCCTTTGTGGTAATTGCCTTCTTGATCTTCTGCTGGTACTGCTTTGTATACCATCGCTTGCAACGCCGCCATCGCCGTACTCGGACCCTACTGTGCCAATATCAATCGCTGCTGAATGGCCACCTCGGCAACGACCTGGCGCGCAACCTCATGGTCATCAACAATCCCGAGAACAGTCCCAATGGGGTGCTTTGCTCAAGTTCCACCTACAACTCGTGTCTCAACAGCGAAATTGACTCTGTCAGCCGGCAAGAACCGACCGAAACTCCGCACAACACCCCGGACGAGGACAGAGCTCGCGCCAGAACGTATCCGCCCACGTACGACGAGATCTACCCGCCCCCGTACGAGGCTTTGTACGGGAACATCGTATGATCGTTGTCCTATTGGGTGTCTGTCACCCTAGCAAACTGGAGAAACTTGACAAAGATATTTTTTTATTTAGTGTATATTTTTCAGTTGTATAAACAATGCTTGCCTTTTAACATCGATGTGCATTCAGTCGTCGTTAGGCGTGTCGCGTCCATCAGGGCTAGGATGTGGCTGAGAAGCGGCGCGGGGATGCAAATGGGGCACCCGCAGATTCAAGAGACTACGGTTTAAAAAAAAAAAAATAATTTGGAAAAGGCTTTGACGAGAACTTCTCACGTGCATTCTTCACCGAATTATAACGGTGGTGTTGCCAAGTATGAAGGTAGCCTTATATAATTAAATCGTTTACGTTCTTCTAAGGACTGTTTGAATTGAAAATAAACGAGCAAAATCTCGAAAATCCCCTAAAATGTCACGAGCTAATCTCGAATTATCTAACGTAATGTGGAACATTACCGAGAAAATGTCGGAAAAATCCCTCAATTTGAGTAAATCTGGGAAAAAATCATTTATCTTGAGTAAATCTCGAGTAAATCTTGAGTAAATCTCGAGGAAATTACGGTATAAAAAATAAACCGTGAAAAATCTTTGAAAAAAAAATCTCATTATTTTTAATTTCCAAATTGTCAAATCCAAACGCTAAATTTCGCAAAAATAAATAATATTAATAAGTCAAGCTCAAAACCCCAAACTTGGCAACACTGCAAACAACCAGCCATAAAGCTTTCAAAACATGCAAACAAAACACACAATAAAACATGCTTAAAAAAAAAAAACACAAAAGCACAGTTAAGTTTGACTATTAGCGTTTGATATCATTTTCTACCAATATCGTTTGTTATTTGTTAAATATCGTCTTAGTAAGAATGAGGTCGTATACCAGTTCACAGTTGGTTTGTTTCGCGTGTACCTTAAAAAAAAGATATATATAAATATATATATATAATATATAATATATATAATATATATTAATATATTAATATTGAATATTTCTATACGTAGTGTGTGTGTGTATACAGGGTGGTCCCGAGCACGTAGATTCAGATTTTTGAAAAACTCGTATTGAAGTGACGTCGTGTGTCGCCCACTAGGGAGGTTTGTGGTGAATGTTCGTTTTTTCGGTTCACGTGTCTACACTCGACCCCTATATCCGAATTCACATGAAATAAATGGATTATAAATGTAATTTTATGGAAATTATTATCGATTATGTGTGTGTGTGTGTGTTTCGATCGTAAAAAGTAAAAAAGTCAAGTCTTGTGACATGAGTACTGATGATTATGATTACCGTTTGTGGCGCTCTAATCGGTGGACCACCCTATATAGACATTGTCGTGACGTCACGGCATGGCTCACTAGTTCTTGTGACCAATCTGTGACGCAACAAGGGCCTAAAGAAATGCATAACCAGATTAGATTAACTTAAAAATGTAATTTATAAATTTATAAACTCAAAGTTATAAGTTTATGACTTTGTGGGGTTTTGAATTTTCCACTTACAAAGCTCTAAATTGATTTAACAACATAAATTATAATGTGTAAGTTATAAAACAATAAAATTGGCCTCTGCAAAGTGTCTAATTTTAAAAATCACTGAAAAATTCTAATAAATATAACCAATAAAGTAATTTTTAAAAAAATCCTGGTTGCATTCTATGGAATTGTAATAATGGAGTGTTGTCGATGATGTGAAAATTCATGCTTCAGGTGTGCACCATTAAGTGTCTATAGTAGTAGAAACAGATTTAGGTGTATAAATGTTATTTTATGCAATCCACGTGTAATAAATGTATCGGAATCGTTTATTTATACAATTAGAAATAAATGTGTGTTGAAGACACATTTCTCTTGTTATTGAGCTCAGCTTTGCTTCCAGTTCGGCTCATCCAAGGTCCGCTTTGCCAGGAGTCAATAGCAACACCTCAAAATCAATCTTCTTCATAATCAATAACCCTTAGCAGTCAGACACACACATCTTTTTTTTTTTTTTTTTACTGCTATAGAAAGCTCAAAGGAAAGGTAAATAAACAAGAAGTTATAACTTTCCCATCTGTTTTTCTTCTCGTGCCAGCAGCAGAGAGCAAATGGAAGTTATGAAGTTTTCTTACTCAAGTAGTTTTGATTAATTTTTTCTTCTTCTGAGGTTTGTATTGAAAAAAAAAAATGTTGACATTTTCACTCCCCAAAGCAGCTTTATTCACGGATTTCGACCCAAAGGAGTGTAGTTTCTTTGTTCATAAACTCGAAAAGAGTATTAGGATAAAGGAAAAGCTTTAGAAAATCAAAAATTCGCATTTTTCAATTGAAGATTTGTACGGTAAAAAAAAAAGTAAGTTTTTTTAGGATTTTTACTTTCTTGTTTACACACTGGATGAGTGATGGAAAGCAGGAAGAAATTTAAAACTTCACAGTTCACCCCTATAATCAACCACTCGGAATGACCACTCACCTCACTAAACTCGATCCTTTTAAGCCCCAGTTTATGTTCTGCCAATGGCTTGGGCACCATTTGTCGTGTGTTTTCTCTCTTTAGCTTTGGTGTTTGCTGCCATTTTTCACGATGGCTCTAAGGCGACCAAAAGTGACCACAAGAAAGTGCTGGCTCATAGTAAATGGCATAGAAATAGAAGATCTGTTTCCAATCAGGGGAAAATGTGGTGAGTTGTGATTTATTTGTGTTTGTTGTGAAAAAGTTGTATTTTTTTGTATTCCCAGGAAACGTGATTTGTCATATCTGTCTACGGATGTTAATAAATTGGCAATTGAGGTGTTGAGGAGATTGGATGAAGTCGATTTTCGGATTGGGAAATTGATGGATGGCGTCGACGAAGTGAAGATTCATGTTAGAATGTTGTCTCGAGGTTGCGAAAATGGTTCAATAGCAGATGTAGATGAGAATGATGTGAGAGATGAAGAGGTGGTCGATAATGGGACGTCGACTTGGAGTGATGAAATTATGACCAATGGTATATTGAATTAGGGTTTGTCTCTTGGCTCTCTTACTGTCAAGTAACTCGAGTGGCTAACCAAGTAGGATTTAACTGATAAAATGTTGCTTTAATGTTGTTTTAATGTTCTTGAATGTTGTTTTAATGTTTTTGAATGTTGTATCAATGTTGCTTTAATGTTTTTAATGTTGTTTTAATGTTTTTGAATGTTGTATCAATGTTGCTTTAATGTTTTTGAATGTTGTATCAATGTTGCTTTAATGTTTTTGAATGTTGTATCAATGTTGCTTTAATGTTTTTAATGTTGTTTATGTTTTTGAATGTTTTTTAATGTTGTATCAAAGTTGCTTTAATGTTTTTAATGTTGTTTTAATATTTCTGAATGTTGTATCAATATTGCTTTAATGTTTTTAATGTTTTAATATTTTTGAATATTGTATCAATGTTTTTGAATAGTATTTCGTATGTTGCAATGTTATAATAATATGGAGTTAACAATTTTTAGGCAAGCAATTCCCTCAAAAACCAAATTTATTTTGCAATTGAGATATTGTGATCGAGTATTTGATTACAGAGCAAAAATTATTATCACATGACTCCCTCTACCCATCAATGGAGACGCCTGAAATGAATCATGGTCTAACCTAATTCACCATCTGGCTGCTAAACTTCGAGTCACGTGATCGACCATTGTGTATTTGGCTTTGGGGAATTGCATTACCAAAAAAAAATTCACTAACCCCCTAATGTTTATCGAATGTTGTTTTAATGCAGAAATTTAAATGTTTTTACACTGTTGTCATCACTTACAGCTACAATTCCCATTTTGCCAACGCCAGTTCCATACATTAATACTTCAACAGTTCATGAAAACATTTCCAGCATCCTGCAAAACGGGTCGCAATGTTCCCCTCAGTCCCTCGAAATTTATGGTGACTGCAGGTCGGCAACTTACAATCAAGAGTCAGGCTACTACCAGCTAAAACTACCTTTTTCTGCCGACCCAATACCTGTCTACTGTGACAAACAATGGCTTGTAAAAGAAACAATTTAGAGAGACCGAAAAACATGTTCAACTAAATTTTCCCTCATTTCAGGTGATTCAAAGAAGACATTTTGGTAACCAAACGTTCAACCAAGCGTGGGAAAGTTATAAAAATGGTTTTGGAAGCGTCTGTGAGGACTTTTGGATTGGAAATGAACTTGTGTATAATTTAACATCGACCGATTCGTGGAGTCTGAAGGTGGAATTCTGGCACAAACAGGGGTTTATCATCCAATCAGCTCTTTACAAAATGTTCAGAATTGGCTCTGAAAAGGACAACTTTACCCTACACGTCGATGGTTTCCAGTCAGGGGACGCCAAAGATGGTCTTTCTTTTCACAATGGCTCTCAATTTGTCACCCGAGGTGAGTTTTTTTTGTCGAGCGAAAAACTCTGCAAACATGGCTAGTGGTCAATATGCATTAGGTCAGCATCTAATCAACGAGCAGGAAATTGACAGCTATTAGGTCAAGCAAAATCCATAGTCCGGTTTGTCACAAAATGCTTAATCCATTTATCGACCTAGAGGGGAGTGAGGCCAATCAATTAACAACTGATTCCCCTAAGCGAGAGGAGGGAAAGCATCAATTTTTAAAACTATAAATCACGTGTAGGATAGATTAATGCGGCCAAAATCGAATTTACAACAAAGCTATGTGGAATTGTCACGACGTTGAGCCTCATATTGACTTTTAAATGGCACTTCCGGGTAAGGCATTACCTCAGTTTACTTTTACATGGCACTTCCGGTTAAGGCATTACCTCAGTTTACTTTTACATGCACTTCCGGGTAAGGCATTACCTCAGTTTACTTTTAAATGACACTTCCGGTCACGAAAGAAGTCGAAATTTCATAAAAAGTTTAGGTGTCTCCTAAGATGTCGCGTCGGGCTAGAACTCGCTAATCTCAACGTTAAAGATTTGAATTTAGGTTTTTGTTTAATTCAAGGTTTGATGTTTGTCTCTTGTCTGGTCGCGATTGGTCAAAGCAGTCTTTAGCAACTACTACTTGTACACTACTCTTTTGTTCAGACGCTTGCCAATGAGGATATACGTATTCGAAGGGTCCCCATTTCCTCACAGACTGACTCAATCAGGAGACTGGGATTTTGGGTGTAAATGCATAAAACATATTTATTCGTGGGTGTGCCACATATGAGCCCCAAATCCCAATATCCTGTCAACGAGCCCTCACACACCTTGGTTACAGAGTCCATTTTCTTCACACGGCCATTGACTGCCATAGATGCTAGTCCTTGATCATCTCTACATTCTTATAGTAACATACATTAGCTGACTGACTGGCGTGCATGCGTGCCTGATTAAAATACATCAAAATTCAGTGACCTTATTCTCTCATCTGTGCAGATCACGGCAACAACCACATCTCGGTCAAGTGTGCCATTCTGGAAGAAAGCGGCTGGTGGTTCGCTCACACGCAATACTTACACTTCACGACATGCAATCATCATCTCCTCGGCTCCAACCTCAATGCACCCTACAAGAAAAACTACCAAGTGATAAGCAAACAACTTCCCTTCTGCAAGAGCAACAGCAACAGACAATGGGAAACGTTAAAATTCAGCAACAGCTTGTACTGGAGAGGAAGAAGTTTGAAAAAAGGCGGACTTCACAGGATAGAGATGAAAATGAAAATCAACTAAACTCATTTGTCCTTGTTTATTCCATTCCCAATTATTAATGCATTATTAAGAACTGTTATTAACTAGAAAATATCTAACATTACAATAAACAGCCAAAGGAATATAAAAAATGAAATGATACAAGTATAACCCTGTACATTTCACACTCTTCAACATTACTTTTTTATATATTTTTCTTCCCTTAAATGAAAAAAAAAATCTACTTATCACATGATGTCAAATCACATACCTACAAATTTTCAAGGGAAGTGCAATCACAAGTGAGAATAGTACAGTTAGAAAAATTGTAAACAATATAATAAAATTTTAAAATTTCTTCTTTTTCTGAATGTGGATTTCACTTCTCCTCAATTCATAATTAGATGTTGAATTGCTTCTAATTCACCCAACTTCTACACAAAGTCAAATCAGCAGCAAAAATGAGATGGAAAGGTGGTATGGACCACTCAGAAAGCAGGCAAAAAACAAACAATATATTATGTATGTATATAATAGAAATTTCCAATTCAACTGTTCAAAGAATTAATTAATTAATTAATTGTAGGTATGCAAGTTACTAGTAAAGTTTATAGTTAACAGTAATACAGTACAGAAGTTTGTCTGGTTTTTAATTTCAGTGAGCAAATGACAATATTTTTTTTTGATATGTTCTAAATAACAAATGATAAAGAAAGCATTTTTTTTAAAGAGAGAAGAAATAACTGTCAAGGCTGTGTGTTAAGTGGAAATATGAAAAGAAACACTTCCATCTCAACTCTTTGTCTTGGGAAAATTTCATTCGGCAGCTTAGCTCTCAAATAAATTGATGTCACTAAAACAATTTTCGATGTGAAAAAACAAATAATATTTTTTGTGACATCTACAAAAAACTCATTGATATGCAAACTAGACTTTTATACAAACACATAGTTTCAGATAGCTAGGGTAAATAGGGCAAACCCGTTGCCTAATTTTCTTGTGATGGGCGGTGACGAGCGAGTATTTTTTTTCTTGGTTGGAAAAAGGAGAGAAAATGTCACGAATTTGAGTTTATATTCAAATTCGATGAGTGCTAAAGGCTGGGTTTACCCTATTTTGACATATTGACGATCTGTTTATAACAAGTCGATTAGATTTAAAAAATAATCTCTCATAATAACCATCATGTACAAAGTGAAACCGAAACTGCTCGTTCAACAAACGCAGAAAAATCTCCTACGGTTTTTTTTAATAACTCGATATTGCTCTATTGCTAAGAAGTGAATTGAGACGAATTTCCAAACCACAGATCATAATTGGAAAAGAAATCGAGTACGACAGCAATGAAAACAAAAAAGGTTTTCGACATTTTTTTTTTTTTGGTTATGATAAGCTATTACACGCGGATTGAAGAGAAATTGGAGGGAAATCGACAAGAAAAATTTGAAAATAAAAAAGGGAGAAAGCTAGAAGAAGTGTGTTTTCAACAACAGCTGAGTTTTAATTATAATATAATATTTATATATATTATATAATTATATGTATGTATGTATATAGTTTTTAACTTTGCCATACAAGAAAAACAGCGTATGTTCATAGGCTATGCCCATCATATCTGAGAATATTCAATTTCATTCGTGGGTGTATGTATAAATAGGGTTTGAATTTTTTTATTTTTTTTTTCAATTTATTTTATTTGTTTTTGGAAGCCCTTGGATATATTTGATTAGGTTGGCATAGATTAAAAACTCTAACACCGACGAAAAAGATCGAAAAAGTGAACAAATTGAAGCAAAAATTGCATCATGCCAACTTAATTAAATGCTTGTGGACTCGAAAATCCGAAATTATGCTCGAAATTAATGGAATGTAACGTAAATGATAATCAACATTTTTTTAAAATGTTTTTTCTAAGTGCAGCTAAACCAAGTTTCGTATCTAGTGATCACGTATTACTATAGAGAGAAGGGAAGAAGAATTAACTTTGTTACGACATTGCAAAGGACACAGTTTCGGACCATTGAGAAAGGTGAAAATTTGTTTTGCTGCTTTTTTGACAAAAATTCGCATTTTTTGAAATTTTTTTTTCTTTCGAGTTACTGACCTGAGTTTTTTTCAAATTTTTTAAACGAGTAGAAAAAAACTGACCAGTTTTAAATTTTTTTTGTATTTTTTTTTGTTTTGTTTTTGTTTTGTTTGTTTCTTGTTTTCTCACTTAGCAGACTTGAAAAATTATTTAGAAAAATCGAAGCTTCTCTTCAAATAAATGAATAAATGAGTAAATTAATGGATAAATAACTAAATAAATCGATAAAATCATAGTTTTCAACACTGGTGTCATTAATTTGCATGACCTAAAACTCACGCACCTGAAAAAATAAAAAAAAATGTAACATTCATTTAATTTTTAAAAATGACATCACACCTCGAATTGATATGTTCTTCAGCTATAAAAGAAGTAATGTGTCTTATGGAGGACAAAAAGGGTTAATAAGCTGCACATCAATAACGTGAGACTTTCTCTCAAGTTCCCCCCTCGACCGCAGTCTTCAATTTTTAACTCCTGTAAAAAGAAATTCAAATTTAAATAAAAATAAAAATAAAAATGGAAAATTTAATTTATTACATCTGGATGATAATTGAAGCATTTATTCTGAGGACTGCCGCTTTTCTGCGTTGGTTTCAACTTTTGACAGTTGGTCATGAAATTAGTGTCTATCCTTTCTGGTTTGATGCTGGGTGTCTTGGAACCTTGACACTGACAGTTGGCATCGACTACTAACAAGATCAGATTCGTATATGGAACCTCATGCACGCTGAAATGCCTGAAAAATCAAAGAAAAACCAGCCGATGATCGATTGTATGGAAGGCAGCAAACAACCACCCGTCTATGCGAAACGGAGCCGTTTTACCTGTCACAAGTTGGGTTACATTTGGTCAGTTTCCCATTAACTGGTTCTATTTGTAATCGCGTGTTGTTTACGCGGTACAAGGTGAATTGTTTGGTACAGGGTTTCATTGTTTCGTGTTTAGATTCATCTTTGTCCATGTATCTATGGAATTCTGTTGGATCGTCTATGTCTGAAATGTGATAAAAAGATGTCAATAATGTTAACTGCGCGTTTCGATCGACATAATTACTTGTAGCCCATGCAGGTAACCAAGAATAGAAACTATATTCCGCCCATAGCCTAATTATTATGTAATTTTATTAGTAAAAACGTGTTTAAAACTGGAAAAATGAGTGTTCTTACAGGAAAAGCTTTCTGGAAAGCCAACTTAAGGCCTTTAGGGGCTGCAAGAAAGGGAAAGAAATTACAATTTGTTGATTAATTGGGTGAATCAAGTGTTTACCGTAAAGAAACTTGATGCAGAATTCGTAGAATCCCTGGATTCGTTGCAGGATGCTTGGTAGTCATACATGGAGACACTGAAAATTCGTACCGTAACGTAAATTTATTAGTCGAACGTACGAGAGTACAAAATGACGAGATCAACGATTTTACCCATAGTACACCTCATCGACAATGAGGGAATGCATGATAAGTCCTTCGATATCACCGAAAAACTTCCCAGTCTGTGGATTTAAATAAATTAATTAAATTTTTGTTACATTTTTTTTTAGTAAATATAAAACTTACATGTCTATCCTTTTCCGACACAACCACAAATCCATTATCATCAAGTAAATAACAATCTAAATCGTCATTGCTGCAATTCCTACTGCATTGGCGTCGTTGACACTAAACACGGACAAATTCACAAACTATTGTATAGTTAGTTCACTCCCAGACTCATCTTTCTCTCTTACATCTGATGTATAATTAAGGAACGTGTCGTAAAAAAGTGAGTGCTTAAATTGCAATCCGACTACGGCGGCGGGTGCAGCGCCTTCTTTACTTTTAACAAAAATAGCGTGGCTTCCTGTTACGTATGTATCATTTTTTCTATCTGTTGAATGCAAATTACAAAGAAAATAAATTAAAATCTGAGAAAGTTCGATAAAAAAAAAATTATTTTAAAAAATATTTACAGGCTTCGAACGGTACTGAAAATACGAAGGATGTGTTGTTTACGATGTACTGCTCGACTGCGCGTTTATACCACACTTCGTCAATTGCACGGTTGTGTAATTGACTAAAATGTCTGCAAAGGGAAGAGTCGACAAGAAAATAATACCGTAGTAATAATAATAATAATGTCAAGAATTGTTATGGTTGATGTGGAATGAAAAATTCATACGGCTCGCTCGTGTTGAATTCTTCTAAATCCACCCATCTGGTTAATCCACTTCGAGTGGCCACGAACGTCACAGTCACTCCGTGATTTCTTGCAAAGCGGGAACTGTAAAAATGGAAACGAGCGTTAAGATGGTTTCTAAAACGTGGGTTCGTGTCTTCGTTATTTTTCCGGCCTTGATTTAGATTTATTAAATGAAATTAATCAACATAAAAGGATTAAAACTATCTTATGCGGTTTGTTCTAAAATGGTTTCGGGTGACAAATCGATGCAGAGATTCAATATTTTTTTAATAGTGGACTTTTGGGAATACTTTACCTGTTTATTAAAGCCAAGAGCAGACGTAGAGGGCTTTGTATCAAATAATGTATAGGTTAGTTAACAAATATCACACTAGAGGGCAAAACTCGAGTACCGAGTGGTTGTAACCGGCAAAATTTTAAGATGTCTGCAGTTTGGAGCGAGTTTCAAAAGAACTTCCGGTCTAATTTTGGGTTTAGGATCGTAAGGGCAACGCACTTGAATTTTGAAATGTCTCAACCGGAAATGACATTTAAAGTCGCTCCAAATGGTGATTGAGTTTTTAATTTTACCAGTTTGGAGCGACCTTAAATGGCACTTCCGGTTTGGTTAGGAATCTGAAATTTCGTGAGCACCGACTACACGCATGCAGGTCGGTTCCCCGGAAATTACAAATTCCCAACACAACCGGAAGTACCTCTTTGACAAGCTCCGAATTGCGGCCAGGAGAGAAATTGCCATTTTTTTTTAGGTCAATTTCGAGCAGTCCAAATCACAACTTCCGGTTTGGTTGGGGACCTAAACGTTTGTGAGCACTAACTACACCCACACACGTCGGTGCCCTGAAAATTTCAAGTCCCCAACTTAACCGGAAGTACCTTTCGCAGGGCAGATTTAATGACGAAAAACAAAACAAAACAAAAAATCGTAAAAATTGTAATTTCTTTCCATGAAACCAAGAACCAAATTTGAAATTTCACTAATCAATAATCAATAATCACACGTCATTGCTTACTCACCAAATCCTGATCAGACCTAAAACTCACTCACTCACCTTCAAATCCTGGTTAGCATTTCATGTCACTTTTAAGTTATTACACAGAAAACATCGTATAAAACACATCTAATCTATAAAAAAAACTAACATTTCTACCTACTATCAGGAAAGAAATCACAATCACACAACCTTCCGAGTTAAAACCACTCGTCGGATGGGACTAAAAGACAAAAATCAACTCCAGGAACTTTAAACCAAACATTTGGAGTTCATTTTTATCAAAAAAAAATTCTCCTGTAGAAAATATAAAAATTTTACTGAAAAGATAAAAATTCGTCCCCACCCAACTTCCCTCGGAATTTTTTTTTCCACTTTTCATTTTATCTTTCCAGCATTGATTAACTAAAATCCGCCTTCAACTTCTCCTACTTACTTATTCTGATCCTGCACATCGGTCGGTGCCGAATGGGTTTTCCCAAATGCACTGGTCACAGAAGCGTCGAAGATGAGATTATTTATCAACTCGCGATCACCTAGAAATCACAATCCAATCAATATTTCCACGACGACAAAAATGGGAAATTAATTGAAAATAATTACAGTAATATTCGTTCTTGGTCCGCGTGTCGTCTTTTTGATTGACGGCTATCAAAAATCACAAAAATCATGAATTGTGAGTAAAAAGAAAAGAGTAAACGATATTTTACGGTATTTTTCACTCCATCGAAGCGGTGTTTTGACACGCGGCATTTTATCTTCCCGCTTGTAGTTCTGTATGTGATCGAGGTGTTCGTACAATTCCTCTTCGCGAGTTTTGTATTGAGCGTTTTCCGAGTACAAGTATTCGCAGTAAACCCTAGGGTTTGGGAAAAACTTGTAATTACGTCGTCGATAAAGCAGAAATCGGAATTTCGTGTGTCAACCAGTCAGGATGAATAGTCCACTTCTTGTCGAGTTTAAAAAGTGATCCAACTGAAAGAGTAGATTAAGTCGATAAAATGATGAAATTTTAATGATGAAATTTTCTACATTTTTTCTTACCGTTGAAGTCCAATTTGTTTATGTCTGAGCTTGCGCTCACCCGAAAAGAGCCGTACGATTGTGGGATTGCAATTCCAAAGGAAAATGGAGTCATGTTTATCGGGGCGTAGAAATAGTTGTTCAAACGTGTAAAAACTCGTTTCTAAATTGGAATAAATTTAAAATACTGTATGTAGAATCGTATAAAAATGAAGTTTGTGATATTTTACCTTGTTGTCGTAGTGAATCTTCACTTTCACAGGTCCAGTCGAATTTTTTCTCCGTTCGATCATACATTTTCTCAACTGGAATGACAAAACGCTGGTTTAGATGACTGGAAAGAGCGCGGGGAATTTATTACTCACATTTAGGATTTCTTTATCACGTTCCTGCAAAAAATTAATTTGAAAGAAATGAACGTTATGAAAATTACGGTAAAAATCGACAGTACGGTACCCAAGGTTGATGATTCAACAATCCAAATTCTACATCAGATATGTCAACACTGCTGTAGCCAACTTTGAGTAATTTTTCATGCTGTAAATGGAAAAGTTAATCAAATTTAAATATTTTTACATTTAAAATTTTTTTTTCTTTAGTGTGATATTACAAATGGGCGTAAATCCGGATGAGAAATTAAATGTCCATGGTTGGTTATGATGAAAGGATATCCGTTGACACCGATCTGAAATGACCAATATCTTGTAATTTGCCACTAAAACTCTCCTTACAGTGTTTGCAAAATAATTTCCCCGTATATTTTCCAGTTAGGTCTGAAAAACGATACAAAAATCGATGCCAGACAAGAGTATAGTATTTATGCACTTATTTTTTGCACTATACACATATTAAGTTTCGATTTTAAAAAATTCTGCCAATAAAACTAAAGCAACAGTTTATAGATACAAAAGGCTGTGTCCATGGCCAGCCTAGATTAAGATTAGTATCGTTTATTGCCACCAGGCTTGTTTATGAGGTCTTTATATGAGTTGGGGTGATTTTTGAGGGATTAGAACCATTTAAAACCCCTCAAAACCATCTAAAATCCCATCGTAAACCATCCAAAACCCCTATAAAGACCTCAAAACACTTGTGTTTTGAAAAATTCATTAAAGTTTTGACAAGATTGGTCTTCCACACAAAACACAATAACCGAACTGGAAATTACGCGGCATCCACAAATCTCTGCAATCGAAACAAAATTTACGTACCTTATATGGCGGTGCTAATTTAAGAATCTGTTTTATGGGCACATCAGTACCAGCAACGCCTAACAACTCGGCTTTTTTAGTCTATTTCGAAAAAATGTCAAAGTACTTTTTTATACGTAAAAAATTCACGGTAAATTTTTTCCATGCAAAAAGAAACAAATCATGCATATGACATAAAAACATTACTTTAGACTATTTCAAACCTGTGTTTTAAACTTAAAAATTCATCTACGTAAATCTAAATTCAAAATTCGTAAAAACAAAAAATGAAAAAAAAAATAAACAAAGTGAAGGAGTCTGACCTCCTGAGTGCGCTCTGTCAAGGTGCCATTAATTTCCACTTTTTCAGTGGTCATCTGAGTGTTGGATAATCCAAAAACGAATTGACATTTAAGAAAAAAACCAGAAAAAAAAGGAAAAAA
The DNA here is from genome assembly GCA_034695885.1 of Geophilus flavus. NCBI lineage: Eukaryota > Metazoa > Arthropoda > Chilopoda > Geophilomorpha > Geophilidae > Geophilus > Geophilus flavus. Next base: position 15,247 of record JAQFZO010001511.1, read on the forward strand.
GAAATGAAAAACAAACAACGAAACATTTAGTGCTGTTTTTATGCGGAGAAACATCGTCACGTCCATCGAAGACATTTCGAAATGTCACGACTCACCACATTACATTCGTTGAAAACGGGAACAGCCACGGTCGTCAGTAATTCGTACATCTGATACGAAAAATAAAAAAATCATTCACATGTTTTTCTTGGTCGGTGCGACGAATTTGTTTCTCACCTCCATAGATTCGGCGTCGTCTTTGTCCTGAAATGTTAAA
>JAQFZO010001512.1:0-15496 GCA_034695885.1 Geophilus flavus
GGGTATTACAAACATAATAAATACCTAACATCATTAAATAAAGTGACTAATATAAAGATAAACGAAAAAAAATCTCTTATTTAAAAAAAAAAAAAAAATTAATCTGACCAAAAGCCAAGAGCAGGTAGGCAGGAAAGACAAGGTCAGTCAATCGTTGACCTCTTTTCTCTCTGGGCGTCTCAAATCTTTTGGCGTGAAACGAGTTCGTTATTCGTGTTGCAAAACGAGACTCGCCTCAGGCCTGTGAGCTCGACTGAGTCACACGACACGTGCAGTTAAGTTTAGCACGAAAGAAATAAAAGAAGAGATTTCCACACTTTATTGATTTACTTCCTGTTACAAATCGAGAAAGAAAGGTGTTATAATAATAAGAGTCGGGTTTTCCTTTTGTGTCACGTGACGTCTGACGAAAGTCGGTTTTCAATGTAAATGAATGAAAAGACTGAAAGGAGTGTTGCAATTCGATGCGATCAGAAGATATGGTTAATGTCTGCGATTGGGAAATGAGTAATTTGCTTGATATTTTAATTTGTTTATTTTGATTTTTTGATTTTTTGATTTTTTTATTAATGAGAGACGTCCAATTTTCTCATATCCAGCACGAGATTGCGTGTTTTTTTCCACGCATTTGCACGTGGTGTTTGTGTAAGGCCGTAAAATGTCGGGAATGTAAATAAATAAATTCTAAGTGTCATATTTTACGTCGTGATTATGCAATGCATTTAATTCTTAAAGAATAAATTGATTCGTGTTTATTTTTCTTAATAAAAAAAAAATCTATTTATTCAAAATTATTTTTCCCTTGGTTGATGTTTACAATTAATAATGGTACAAATAAAATAGTAAAATTTAACAAACATAGTACTAATTAATATTATAAACATGTTTTGTTCTTTTAAAATGATATATAAAAAATACCTGTTTGGTTTTTTGGAATTTTTTGTAGTTGTTTTGTTTACATTGATCTTCGGCTAGACACAACATAAAATAGTTGCCTAGGTGTGAATCTTGGGTATTACAAACATAATAAATACCTAACATCATTAAATAAAGTGACTAATATAAAGATAAACGAAAAAAAATCTCTGAGTTTCGTCACTAGACTAAAAATTGGATACTAATTAATTAATTAATTATCTACAATTCATCAAAAAAAATGAGAAACTTGAGTAAATGCACTTCTGGTATTTTCCTAACTGCATAATAATAATAATAACAATCGTACAACTCACACATCACCCATACAATAAATCGAAACCGTAACTCCCAGCTGAAAAATGGGATTTCTGTGTAATTTTATATAAAAATTTAGATTTTATGTAAACACATTAGTCCAAAAATATTTACAGAATTTTGTTTTTTTCAAAATAAAAAATCTGGGCCAAATTCCAACATAGTTTTTGACATTTAAGAGATTTTTTGTTGTTGTTTTAAGTACAACAGATTAACTTTTTTTTTTCTCCCTCCACATTTCAACAATTTTTTCAGCTTGGGGTGTAAATAGAGCTTTACAGATAAATTTCTTTAAGGATTTTTTTGATTGTCTGCTCCCTGAGATTCATCACATTCACAAACAAGTCGACACATACAATAAAACACACAAAAATATTAATCCTTATTATTATTACTAATCTCTTCCATATAACCACTTTCATCCGAGATATTATCCTCATCGATACAACTCAACTTGATTTCATTCAAACCAGGCGAAGGATTCAAATCGATCCCACTGAAATTATTATTCAAATTATTCTCATCGATTATATTATTACAATATTCCTCCAACTCCAAATTCCTCTCCTCCTCTTCGATCGCCATCAATTTTGGCGCACTTTTCGACCTTTCCAACGGTGGTCTGTAGTTAGCCGAGCCCGTACTCAGTAAAATCTTCCTCCTGGGAAGACTCGGGTTGTCGTAAACACAATTAGCAAGCGATAATCTCGCTTTCTGTCTACAAAACTTCTCCCGCCTGAACTCTTGCAACGCCAGAGCCAATTTATCATTCAAAAGAACAGCCATGTTTTTCGCGTTTTCTTCTTTGGTGCAGAGAACCGCGTGACACCTCAACTCTTGTTTCAATTTCTTCCCCTGGTGTCTGTACACCCAGCAGAAAACTTTGGGATAGTTTTTATGGGCGGCGCAAAAAGTGATTCGGTTCGACCAGTACTCGGTCAATCCGTGTTCTTTGGTCACAGCTTTGAGTCCTGCGTTTGTAACGGTCACTTTCATGGTCGAATAGGTCTTGGGACTGTGGCAATAATTCTCCCACAACGTCGCGAGCGGTTTGTCCGAACATCCCTCACCTTTCGCCCATGTTGTCATCACGTTGCCCAGGTAGAGAGCCTTAAACGTGGGGTCGTATTCCGTGATGGTGACACTTCTCTTTCTCCAAAAACGTTGTATGTTTACGTTCATGCTGTCGGTTATCTCGTCCGGTTGTTTGTGCTATCCATGTAAACAGGTGGTTGTGGTTCGCGTGTGTAGGAATGGGGAAACTGCAGTGAAAGATTCGCTCGCTGTTTGTGACGCGGAGCACACTGACAGGAGGCAAGGCAAGTGGTTCGTTTCCTACCTACCGACGCAGGCAGTGACGTAGTAAGCGACGCAGCACTGGCCCCCGCGTTCCAAGCGTTTCATTGGCTCAGGGCCGGTTGAATGGGGCTCTGGACGTTGGTTTTCCAAGGAACGTTGTGCAATGTTTTTACGCTTTATGATGAAATTTGCATGGCGACGACTTTTTGTCCCTTTTCTTTTGAATTTCGTCTGAATTGGTTCTGTTTTTTCTATTTAAAAAATTTGAATTTCGATAAGTCGGAGAAGTGTTGGTGTTGGGTGTCATTAGGGCCAAGGTTGTTGATGTTGTTTTTTTTTTGCGTTTGTTTTTTCGCGTCTGGAGTAAAGTTATGACTTTTTCTCACTTTTTTTTTGTCTCCCGAACATGGGTGTTAAAAACATGTTTATTTCCTTGTTTGTGGAGGAATTAGGAATTAAGAGGGAAGAGAACCTTAGTCGAATTTGAGGAAAGGAAATGATGATAATGAAGGATCCGAGAAGGATTAAAAAATTTGTTTTTGTAGCGGTGATTTCCACGTAATTTCTGGTGTAATAAAACTTCAGAACTTTTTTTTTCTCGTAAGAGTTTAATGTTTCTATTTACGAGAATTAATTCCAAGATGATGAGATAAAGTTCGTTTTTGAGGCACACAAAGTCCATCTTTCTTGTAGATGCAAATCTCTGACGTAATAAGACTCCTGAGAGCTTAAATTAGAATTTAAAAGTCACGGTCAAGACGTTCGTACATGTCCATACCTATCAAGTATTACATTCTTTGCATGCAAATAGGTCAAAAGCAGCGTAGCGTCATACACATGTTTAAGCAGGCAAAACACTTCCGCGACGAATGACACTTGGACAAACAAAACACCCGTGTTTAACACGAAATGTTTTTCACAACTTTTACTGCGAAACAAGTGAAGTGAAGTCTCAAGTGTACACATTTTGCAATGCAAGTTTCAAGTTTAAGTTCTTATTTTTGTTTGCTTTTTAGCCCCCGGAGAGGCCCACAAAAATTGCCTGATCCGACCCGTTGGGTCGTATCGGCGGGGTATTGGGTAAAGTTTTCAACTAGCAATAACCACATCTCAGTAAAAACTTCATTGATTATGGTATTGCCTCTGCGCAAAGCTAAAGACTCTCTGTTGGGCTATGCACCGCTTTCGAAACATTGCTGTTGATGGTGTTGGTACTTGAATGTTTCGGTTAGATTTATAATTAAGGAAATTAAAACATCCTTATGAAATTATTACTGTATGTTCTCATTAAAGTGTTTTAATTAGTTTCTTGGTTATTTCCATAAGTTATGTAAGGAAATATATCTTAATACACAAACCTGTTTCTCCAAGCATTTCAGTCGATTTCAGTAGTTTAGTTGCCATGTTAATCTAGTCTGCCATCTGGTGGCGAAAAGTGGTAATTGGGCAATTCTACTCATTGACACTAGATGGCAGTACATAGCAATTCTAAAAACTACAACGTAATGAGAAAAATTATTTTTCAAAGAATGCAAGGAGACTGACTAAATTTATTCTTGGAAATTTATGGTCAGTTAAACGAGTTCCTGTTCTGATTTTAAAAGGAAAAAAAAGTTTTCAAAAATTTTTTTATTGGCATTAATAAATATTTTTCATCTAGTTCATCCAAATTTTTTATCACCATTTTTATCTTTTTACTACGTATTTAGCATAATTTATCACTCGATTTACCATTTCCAAACAATTAGTTCCAATTTTTGTCACTAGATGGAGATGAAGTGACTGTTCCATGGAGTGTCTGCGAGAGTGTCTGTATCTCGCTTTATTTTATCCGAGGTTTCCAAGGTTTTAAAGCAAAAAAAATTTTTGACCCAAAACTGCAAAAGACCATGGGCTGGCTATACATACACAGCCTTGCAGTTTTTGCAATGTTGAGCCAAAAAAAGTTGTTTGCTTTAGAATTTGTCCTAAGGTAGAGTCCAGGACGAGGAATTTGATGGTGTGCTTGCATTTGCTCTACGGCCAACCATTATAGAGATACGCGGAAAAAAATCACCAAAAAAGTGATGGCGAAATTTAGAAAAATTTAGAAAAATGGCCACGACTCGAAAAGTATCGGTCGCAGAGCAAATCCGAGAACAGCATCGTGTTCCTCGTCCCAGACTCTACCTAGGGACAACTCTGTGCAGCTCTACGGCATTAGGGTGTGCACGAGCTATATGAAGCCCCTGCATGGCACAGTTCAATAGACATTTAAGTCATTAGGGCAGGCGGTTCAGACTTCAGATCGAAGATTGAAAGACTTGTAAGGTTACAACGTCCGATTGTTGTGCTGACTTCCGGTAAAGGACCGGGAGGACTTTGATGGTCACTTTAATGAGAACATCCAGTAATAATTGCGTAAGGGTGTTTTAATTTCCTTAATTATAAATCCAACCGAAACTTCAAGTACCAACACCATCACAGCAATGTTCAAAAGCGGTGCATAGCCCAACATAGAATCTTTTGCTTTTTCTAAGCTTATTGGGTACGTAACTTGTGATGTCACGAGCAAGCCCATAATTTGCCGAACGATAAAACCTCATCAGTGTCGTCCAATCTTTCGTTCAGATTCAGACGATTTTAGAAGACTTAGTCTGGATGCTGCACAAATCCTTCTTTCTTAACCACATGCTTCTGTCCTCTGATTGACCTCTGGTCCATACACTTCTGACTTCTTGCAGACTTTCACTGTCCATGTCCACTCTCTTCGACACCAGACTTAGATTTGTGTTCTGACTAGACTAGAGGATTCTGGTCGGACTTCCGGTCTGGCTTTGGACCCAAGTTCCCTTCCCTTCCTTTGCCCTTGGCGTGCCATGCAGCGAAGTACGCACTAAACTATGCCCCACTTGTGTCATTTTCTATGCAAAAGATATGACATTAAGATATGAACCATCAATGAATAGACATGAAGTGATGATTTTCCAGATATGTTTCGAGCAATAAAGATAAATATAATTAACATTATCCGACTAAAGGGTGACAAATTTCTGTACAGCATAAAACCTAGTCGATCCATAACAGAAGTTTTGCAGGCGCAGGAATCCTACAGTAGGATAAAGGACTTGACATTTCTTTCACTATTTAATCAATAATCTGTATTTGGAAAAACCAATGCATGACGTGTCTTACACCATACTGCCACTAATTAGCAAGAGTAGGGAATTCTGTTCATTAGCCATATCGCCCTAGAGGCCCACTTGCTTAACTAATCATTTATTCTCAGAAGGCATTGAGATGCAAGCGAAGAACAGAAAAAATGTTGCAGGGCAGGAGACGAGGAATCGTCGCGACCAGAAGTAGAAATTAGAAAAGAGCCGGCAGAAGGTAGGCACAGACCTGTTTGAATCTAGATGACAACTATACTCTAAAAGACAAATGCGCAGGAAGTGATTTCAAGTAACAAGAGCGAAGGTTATGATAATTCAATCAGTGAAATACGAAATAGGAGTATCTCAAATCTCAAGATATCGTCTTACAAAAGACTGAGATTGATATGTAAACATTTCCATAAATGATCACAGTGCAACAAATGTTAGTTTTCATACTCTACGAGAGTAGAAAAATGGGGAAACTTGACTGCCTCTTGGCTTTGCTGAAAGTAGACACCTGGCTCCCTCTGGTGGGAAAGCCTGAAGTTATTAATTACAATTTTTCCATTTTTTTTTTTACTCTAATGCTAGAAGTTTTTCAAAAAAGAAAATAAACAAAAAATATTGTCTGACGTTATAACCTGAGAAAAATATTTTTCCAGATGTAAGGATAACAATAATAAGCATAATTATATTGACTGAATAAAAATTATAAAACTAGAAATGCAAATTCCTCACTGAACTTTTCTCTTTTTAAAAACAACAAATTTCCAGGTTCTTCCAACATCGATTGCACAAACCGCATCATTAAAAACTTCATTCGCTCACTTCCTACTTTCATCCAACATCAAAATCCGAAACTAAGTCGACATTTGACTGATCACTTTTTGATGAGTTTGCGCCAAATATTTCTTTTTGCATCAACCCACAAAAAACCAAAAAAAAATTTTTTCTTTTTTTAAAATACGTAAGATAAAAAAAACAACAGATCCCACGCATCACACTCTTTGCACTAGGAACGAACCGGATACGGGAATATCAAACATCCGGTTCGCGCGAGTTGCCGACTCCCCGACAACTCTAACTTTACCATAACTTAAGCTTAAAGCTCCTTTTCGGTAACCAAGCGATATTTAGCAGGATAAAATTCTAACGTTACGCCCCTCCTTGTAACGAATTTCCGTCTTTTCCCACCCGCTGCTTACACCTGGACCACGCCCTTTAATTTTTTTTTTTGTCAGGTGTGACGAGCATCCTGCGAATGCGACGTCGCTAATGGCGTCTCGAGACAAAAGCTTCGTCTCTCATCCCCTGGCGGGACGCGTGCGAATGACATTATTGGTGAAGGCGGGCGGGCTTGGCTCTAATGAAATTTTGTTTACGCCATTCGTCGAGTAGAGGTTCCTTGCACGTGATGGATCATGGGAGCTGAACGCCAGCAACGCATCGCCATGGGAACCGTAATTTCAAAGAGACGCGCGCGAGGAACACCTGCGCGCTGACACACCACTTCAACACTGTTGCCACGGCAACAGAAACCCCAACATTTTGCACGCCGAAAACCCACACGAAATAGGAGGCTCTTTTCTAAAATGTCGTGTGGCGAGAGACGTCGTAATTCAACACTCCGGCAAAAAAAAGTGGAAGAGCGAAAAAGAAATTAAAAATAAATCGAACGAATGAATGAATGAATGAATGGAGAAGAAAAAAGAGATATGAAAAGTTGGAAACAATTTGAAATTGGACAAAAAAAAGTCGACAAATGATGTGAAAATTACACATTTTAGGTATTGGTTTAATTTTTTTTTCTCGCTCGATATCTGAATTGAAGAAAACGTGAAAACTTGTTTTGTTTTTTTATTTCGTCTCAATTGAGTTGTGACTTGAATTTATCATTAAATGCTCGATATCAGGAAACGCCGCGTGTGGTTTACGGATAGAAATTCGCGGTCCGTATGGGAAACGAATTTACGCATCTTTTTTTTTTTTATGTTCAGTACAAACGAAATTAAAACAGAAAAATTGGGGGAAAAGGGAGGAAAATGAAAAGATGTAATAAAAATAGGACCGTCTCAACTGAACCGGAAGTAAACTGACAAACAAAAAGGTATAGAAACTTAAATAAAGAAATAAAAATTTAAAGGAAATATCGAAAAAAAAGTAATAAAACAGAAATATTTTTTATTACGACGGTAAAACAAAGAACCAAGAAGCACGATTCAAAAAATCGAAAAAATTTTCACGGAAAAGAGAGCAAAGAAGAAAAGAAAAGAAGAGAAGAAATAAAAAAAATAAAAAAAACTCGCTCGATCGCATCTAGATCGTCGGGTTAGTTCTGGAAATGGCCACCCACGCGAAGCAAACGAATGACCAAAGCGAGGAGGGGGAAAAGAGACGAACATTCGGGGTTGCGAGTCGTGACAAGGCAGTCACGCGCGACAGCGTCTCACCGTGATGGCTGCGAGACATTTTTCAAATTGGTCGTGCGTTCGCGCCGAGTCTCATTAAAACGTCGGCGAGGAGCGCGACGCCTTAATTGCCTCCGATTAGGACTTCGTTATAACAAGGTTCACTGCCCCCGGGGAGCAGCCAACACCAAAACGTTGACTGTTACACGAACCACGAGAAAAAAACTCGTCGATGATTCGTTATAGCGAGGCAGGACAGTCGTACACCCCCTCCCTTTTCCCCTGTACCGAACGCCAATCTTCTCCCGAGGCGCCCTCGCTGCCTGAGGCCCCCGTCGAGCGCCCCCGCGATCACTGGCGTCGTTATCTGCACCACTCCTCCCTCCCTTTCCCGTTGCCTTCCTCTCCTCTCGCTCTCTCTCTCTCTCTTTCGCTCTCTCTCGTTCTCTCTCTCGCTCTCTTTCTCTGTGCACCCCAACCATCCCTTCCAGCTGCAAACGCCTTCTCTCTCTCTCTCCCTCTCTCTCTCTCCTCTCCCTCTCTTTCACGTCTTCTGGAACGAAGAGACGCGGCTGCTAATTGGGTTAGGTGTCCAGTGAATATGCAAGCAAAAATTTGTGATGCAATTTCAGAAAACAAGCTTGATTTCTGAGAGCGGTCTTTTGATATATGTCAAAAATATAACTTATTGAGATGAGCAAGAGGATTGTGTGGGGGGAGAAAACAGGTATATCGAGGATTTTTGGCGTCTTTATACAGTTTGTGACATGGACTGGAGCATGGAGAGTGGAACTTCGGTCGTGTACATTTATAAACTTGTTTTTGAATGTTTGTTTTCAACTTTTTCAGGTTTTTTTTATAAAATTTTTTGTTTGTTTGTTTCTAAGGTATTGTATAATGAAATAAAATTTTTTTTTGAGTTTGGTAACTAACCGGGGAAGAATTGAGGGTGGAAACAAAGGCAATCGAAAATTTTCTAATTTTGTAAACGTTTTTTAGTTATGCAAATAAATATGTTATGTACAAGTATATAAAATTTTTTTTATCATGGTTTAAATGGGGAGGGGTTTCTGACCCCTGAACTGGCTGCACCCTGGTGAAATACATCGTAAATTAAATTACTAATCCTCCTTCTGAATTTATTTCTTCAATTTTCTTAGTTTTACATGTTATGGGGGAAAGCAAACCCATTTCTTGCATTTTCCTCTTTTTTTCCTTTCATTTTTCCCCTACATTTAATCCCTTTCTTAATTTTTTCCTCTAAAAAAACAGAAGAAATATAAATACGCTTTAATTTGATGGGAAACAATAAACAAAAACACGAACTCGTACAAATCTTCGATATTTTCAAACTCGCATTGAATGTTCGGGAGACATTAAAGCAGAAGACGGAGGATTCTCCGTCTAAATAAACAAGGATGCGGCTCATGTTAGCCATTAATAGCGAACTGCTTTATCAATGTCTCTCTCTCTACTCGTCTTTCCCTTTATATTTTTTTTTCTTCTTTTTCCCCCAATTCCCATCTTCCCCATCCTTCGCCCGCCCTCCCCCCATCTGTATCTTATTCGTCGGATCGCTTCATTCTCATCATCATCAGCATGGCGAAAAATCGGAGAAAGTCTCGAGCAAAAGAAAATCTGCCACTCCCCAAACTAAACTCGTGAATTCAAGCCGAAGAAACGGCACGAGATAAAATGGCAGAGACGCTGATGCCACCAGGTGGCGCCGAGGAACGCCGCACTGACAGGAGTGATCGATCACCTGTAAGCAGCTTATGAATGTTCGCCTTCCGCCACGCGCTGCATTTTACAGCGACGAACGCCATCAACACCCCCGCAACACTTTGGCGTCCCCTCCATCTCCCCTTTAGGCGCCATCAACGCGTGGACGGCGCGTTTCTCTCACTCGCTAGTGATTATCTCACGTGTGTATGTGAAAGACGAGATAATCCGACGGGGAGCAAAAGGTCGATAAATCCAGAAAAAAGAAAAAAAGAAAAAAAAAACAAACGCAAACGCCGCACCGCACGCTCTCATTACCATGACAAAGGACGCCGGCGTTTCTCTGGGAAATGGAAGTGGAACGGGTTGGCGGAGTCGAGTTCTGTCGCCATGGCAATGACTAATCGCCCGTGGCCATGTCGGAGGACGATCGGATTTCGACTCGTGCGCCGCCTTCGCACTTCACGCCGTAAGGAACGTCAGGATGGGCACGACATTTGTCTTGGTTTCTCTTGCTCGCTCGCTCACTCACCCTCCAACCCTCTCTCCACCCATCCACCCACCTCCTTCCTACTCCTCTTTCTCCTCTTCATCGGGCAAAGTCCATTTCGATTCGCGTAGGGAACGCGAAATTTTATAGATAATTTTTCGAGTGGAGTAATAAAACTCGAAAAAAAACACGAAGATATGAATGAAAAGTCTACGGTTTCTACAATTTTTTTTCTTCTATTTACTTTTCTTTACTTTATTTTTAAAATTTCGGATTTCACATTTTTTTCCCCCTTCCTCTCTTCTTTTATCGCGATTCGAAGCGAAGAGAAATGGCACTTCCGGTCAAGCTTGGCAGTCGAAAGTTTCTGGGAATTTAATAGGGATGTACAGCAAGGAACTCCTAAAATTCTAGATTTCTAACACGACCGGAAGTGGCATTCGAGCCCCTTCCGAATTGACATGCATGCGTGTCATGAGACCCCGACGCGTCGAAAAGTTGTTCCAAAAATTTCGAGTCTATATACAGAAACACGAAACTTCTCGATTCCACGGTTAACTATTTCATGCGAAAACTATTCCGAACGGGATCTAAAGTAACAAAAGTCGACGTCAGGATCGCATATAGCGTAACCCAGACCAAACAATCTCAAATTCAAACCACATAGAGGATGAATTTTACGCTTAGCAGACAGTCGGGAGTCAGACTCGACGTGAAGCATGAAAAATGACTTTCTTTCACGATGAACGTCAATCAGAAATATTCTTTGCTCCGAGTGCAATTGTATGGTTGCGACGGTATGTCCCGAGGCCACTATTTAATTAGAGGCCCCGACTCTCGTCCCCCCATTGTAGTGGTCGCGTGGCGTGCGCTTCGTTCGTCATCGGCGGAAGTGCGCCATACCGAGGGGCGGTACGATTTTTACTGGCTCAGATTAAATTACCGCGTAATTGCCAACGGCGCGTGCAAAACGCGAACTGGCGACGCTGCATTCGTGCACGACTTGGCGTTCCCGACGTCCAAAAAAGTCTCAGAAAAAGGGAGAAAAAAACGAAAAAACCCGAACAAACCGCGTGAAAACCGAAAATCAAAGGAATAAAAGTTGAAAAATGGGAAAAATCGGGCGATGATTGGGAAAGGGGGGGGGGGGATGATGGAGAGGGGAGGAAAACGACGCGGCGTCGCAATGAGGAAATGCCGGCATGAGACAATTAACGAGGCGGATGCAAATTGATGCTGCGCTACTATGGTAACGGTGTCCACACCTGCATGCGTCTCGTCACTCGTCGACTATTAAAACATTTTTGCGTGATGAGTCATCGAACGCGGGGTGAGCGTTCGTCGTAACGAGGTCTGGAGCCGGTGCTGTTATGATGGCCCTGTTATTATCGAGAGTGGTTGGGCGAGCGCGTGAGTTGAAAGCACGTGCCGCTTCTCATTCACTCTAGTGGGATTGCCATGGCGACCGACCTCCTATCGACCCGTTCCGGCCTGCGTTCGCGGTTCATTATCTGGAATGCCAGCGAGCGCGTGCGTGAACGCGTCTCTCTCTCTCAATCCGCCCTTCCACCACCCCTTCTCTCTCTCTTTCGCTCTCTCTCCCTCTTCCATTGCCTGTCGCCCCGAGCGACACGAGAGGACACGCAGGGTCCACACATAGAGCCCGTTGCCATGGTGATCATCGCGCACAAACTTTCTGTCTAATTCACGTGCAGGTCGAGGTGCAGCTGCGTTTCGTCGATGTGCGTTTCATGAACGAAAAGGATTAAAGCCTGCCTCAATTAGCATGCTCTTATGCGACAAATTTTTCTTTTATTTTTTTTTACTTTCTTTCTTTCTGGTTTGTGCAGGGTGTTATTATGACGCAGGCGCGGTTAGGGTATTTAGTGTGACGTCACGATTTGGAAACGAAAGGGAGGAGAAAGATGGAATGAAAAAAATGAAATTATTAGTTTGGGTTGATAAATTGTTGTTTTCACAGAATAAAAGGATAAAAAGTTGTTTTGGCCTCTATATTTCTCGAGTTGTTTTTTTCTAAACGTAGAGGAAAATGTGTCGAAATTGTGTCGAAATTGAATAAAAATTACGTAAAAAAAATTGTGTAAAGTTGTTAAAACTAAAAGACAAATTTGTAAAAAAAATTATTCTGACGTGATTTATGTGAAAAAAATTATTCAGAAATGATTAATGTGAAAAATTAAAAATTTACATGTTGGAAAATCAAAATATTTAACTACCTTGTCAATCAAAAATAAAAAAAAAGAAAAATCAAAACAAAGTCTGAAAACTCTGCAAATATCGGAGTTTCAATACAGACACGGAAAGCGTGAACATTTCACCAATAACAAAACACGAAAAAAGGACTCGAAAACAGAAAACACGACTCGAAAATGTAAGAATTCGGCATGGAGCATAAAATCGCGACCTTAATCCTATGACTAAACCGTAAAATGGTGTCAAGTTTGGCGTTTTGTGGGCAGCGTCTGTCGTCAGCGTTCCCCTTCAAGTACGAATGGAGGGTGGTGGAAGAGGAGAGAAGTGTGGAGGAAGGGGGGAGTGGGAGTTGCTTGGCAAGGCGCCAGCGGCCGCGTTCCGCCGATCGTGGCGAGGATGGCCTCGCGTGACCGGGGCCGACAGCAGCACGAGGAGGGGTGCGAGTGGAGGTGGGCGTTATCTGCCGAGTGCGCGGAGGCAATCACGAGGAATCCAAAATGGCCGAGATTAGCGTTTTTTTTCTAACCCACTATTTTTTTTTCTCCCCCGGCACGAACACGTTAGAGGGAAAAGAGAAATAAGGGAGGAATATGAATGAAGCTCGAATGGGACGCGCCGTGACAAATTTTCACGTTGGGTCTTTTGTTTTGCTTAAGAAGAAGAAAAAATGTAAGAAGAGAAAAAAAATTTTTTTTTGTTTTTATATTTAAGTCGTTTATGGTTAGCATTGCATTTCAAAATAATTTAAACCCTTTGAGTCGAAAACTGAGGGAGTTCTCATTTGTCGCTCTTTCGCCACCGCATATTGGGTGTGGGGGAGGCACCGCCTGCGGGCTGATAACGAGCCGCACCTGGCTACCCGCCTAACAAGCAGACGCTCGCCCACGCGTCGATCGATAGACGACGCCCCGTCGACACTCGGCAGCCTCCTCATTCTTCCGAGAAATGGTAAACACGAACGCAGCCGCTTAGCCGCGGATTTGTACAATCGATTTCTGATCAATTGATTGATTTTTTTTCGAACCATCGCTATGTTTCGCACGACGAGTTAACGTCACATCCGAACGGGATTTGAATTTCGATGTTTGTTTTAAGGTGAAATATTGGTCATAACTTGTTTTTGAATGAAGTTTTTGTTCCGAGTGCCACGTGTTGTGCAGTGAAGTTTTGTTTTGTTTTCACTTTTCACGCTATTTGGACATTTTTTAATTTCCTCCTTTTAATTTAGGACGTTAAAATCCTCTGTATTTTACGACCTGACTTTAATTTTAACGTTTTTAATCTTGTTTTGTTCGAGTTCCAAGTGTTGTGCAGTGAGTTTCGCTTTGTTTTCGCTTTTCACGCTATATTTGGACGTGATAAAATTTTCTCTTTTTATTTTATAACGTAAAAATCAACAGGATTTTACAGTTTCAACCTTATAATTTTAAAAATTTGCTTAAAATTAACTCGAAATTCCTGAAATTTTTACTTAAGAATTTTCCCTCTCGTTTCTTTCGTTTTTCTATGCCAGTTCACGTTACTCCGACTCGTCTCGTCTGTATTTCTCTCGTTCACTATTTTTCTTTCTGGTCTAGATCAACCATTTTTATCGATCATCACGTTTCTGGCTGTACGGTTGAACCAAGAATGGATCTCTCTCTCGCTCTCTCTTTCTTTCTCTCTCTCTCTCCCAATCTCATCTTTTTTTCTTCAGAAAATCTCAATTTTTCAATTCATGCGATGCCGACTTCAGCGTTAAAGGTTTAAAAATGTAAATATCGCGTTTGCGTTTCGACCCGACTACGTAACATATCGATGCGGTGGAGGCAAAATTATTGATCTTATCGTTAATGAAGCTTGTCTTTTCCACAGCACTTAGGGGTTCTGCAGATAGCTCGCGCCAGAGTCTTTAGAATGTTGGGTCAGGTGTTTTACACCTTTGGAGCGTCGAGCGTCTCACTCGGCTGTAAATTCAATTAGTCGTAGAGTGGATTGGTGGGATGCACGACGACCATTTCACGACCTTTTCACGTTTTAAGACAAACATGCTGCGTTTTCGTGTCGAATTGAGACAAGACTTCAAAGTCTGGAGGGAGTCGAATTCAAAATTCCCACGAGGAAAACAAAATGGACGGCACTCAATGCCTGCAAACGCCAAAAGAAACGAGTCTGGCAAAGAGAAAAAAAAAGTTGAAGCCATAGGAAAATCGAGCTGCACATGCGTAGAAAAGGCACGCCAATTTAGTGTCGAGGAAACGCCCATGCACAGTTAATCGAAGAGGAAAAAGAACAAAAGAGCATCAAAGAAGTGAAAAATTTTTCAAATGAAAATAAAAGTGGTGGGGAACGCTTAAAAGAAACGCTAATATATAACATTTGATTTCATCCATTATTTTCCTCTTTTTTATTTATTTTTATACATGGAAAAATGTAAAAAGGGGGAAATAAAGAAAAATGGGTCATTTATTGTAGTCACGATAAACAGAAATGGACGACACCCTTCAGTCCTTCACCATTTCCAACCGGAAGTAGTTAGTAGGGTATGCGTGACGGAAAAACGCGCCATTTTCTCTTTTTTCATTCAATAACAAACAGAAAAAAAAATTATTTCCTACAAATTGAAATAAATCCTTCCAACCCAACATTTGGGTCTGAGAAAAAAATCAAAATGCAAAAACCACGATAGAAAACATTTAAAAACACAAACGAGTGTAAACAATCTGAAAAACACCATGCGTTTTTTCTCAAACTCTATTTTCACCTCACGTTCTTATCAGTTTCTCGACTGATTAAATCATGACAACTAGTGGAAAAACTACCTACGCGACGCGACAGAACCAAAAACTCAAACCAAACGAGAACTCAAGAAAAACAAACGAGCGTAAACCCCAAGAAAAAACAAAACAAAAAATTTCTTTCAAGCTTTTTCCAATCTTGTGTATTTTTCTAACGATTTCACCACCGATTAAACCGTGGCACCTGCTGGACTGGACCGTCTACTTTAACCGACGAGA
>JAQFZO010001513.1:0-15495 GCA_034695885.1 Geophilus flavus
ATTCATTTATTTTTATTTATTTATTTTTTTACGTTTTCTTTATTTATTCATTTATTTATTTCATTTTATTTTAGCCAGTTTATAATTACTTATGACTTTCATCGTTCTATTATTTCATTTTATATTTTATATTTTTATATTTTTTGGCTAAAAAAAAATAGATATAAAAAATAAGAAAACCAGTTGTATTGGGTGCTGGGTTAAAAATGAAATTTTTATTCCTTTTTTATCACTTAATTAGACCTAAAAGAAAAAAAAACAAATTGTTGTTATACTTGTTTCATTTGTTCTGATAAGTGTTTTGTATGAAATTTTTGATTACCGTTGTAATACACGCTTCCCAACGCAATTTGTTCTCAAATCTGTCACCATAGGATTTATTTATAAATTATTATATGAATAGTTTTTTGATTAATCGATAAGCTACCGCAGCATTGGGAAACAGGAAGTGAATCGACCACGGTTGGTCATACCTTGTGGGTGTATGATGGCAGATTTGATTACTGCAAATAGGAAGCGGATATTCATAAATAATTTTTTTTTTTTTTGATTTTTGTTGGGTTTTAATTTTTATTGCATTGAATGAAATGAACTGACAACAAATCCCCTTTTCCGTTCTTCAAAAAACATGAATGCAATTGATTTTCTAAGCAAAAAAACTTCAATCTATTTATTTTTGATAATAAATTGCATTTAGTTGCTTATTGCGTTACTACCATTTAATTTAATTTGTTTTTTGGTAGTTAATTTAACACTGACAGCAATGCATGTAGGATTTTATTTATTTATTCATACATTTTAAATTATGACGATTTTTCGTTTTTATTAATTTTAATTTATTCCTTAAAGAAATACTGCATGCATTCAGTTTAATTCTTTGATTAAAGTTGATAACTTTAAACTTGGCGGATAAGGATGCTTGAGTTAATTATATGTTACTTATTATTATTATTATTACCGATAAAGTTAATACTGTGCATTTCTTTTGGTTTCTGGCGTCCACTTTGGTTAGCTTTTAATATCATTTATTTTCATATTAATTCATTTTATTATTTTTGTTTAAAAAATGTACTAAAGAGGCCACTTACGTTAACGAATGGCTTGTTAGTTTGCATGGAACTCATAACGAAGAAACTCACTTGTCTTTTTTTTTTGAATTTATACATTATTTTGTTGTTTTTCTTGTTTTAATAATCTCTTAGTTTGAAATGATGTTATGTAGACATTTTTGATATTTTATATAGTATTTATATACGTTTATTTTAGTTATGATTATTTTTTAACAAATTAATATTTTGTTCATTTTTAATACAGTCGTTTAAAACTTATATTGCTATGCATTGCAGCATTGAAACATTCACCTTCTCGAAGGAAAAATTTATCTTTAAGACATCGCTCTTTGGCTGAAGCGAGACAAATGGACGAGACACCACACACGCAAGGTATGCAACATTCGTATCACTTGTTATTTGAATGATTATTTTCATTTTAAAATCGTTTCTGTGAAGATCTGACCCGAGTTTTAATCATTACTGACTTTTCAAACTATTTGGTCTTTGCTGGGTCCAATCTTTACAGAATTTGATTAACAAAAAGTAATTTTTAGTCTCTCTTGGTTAAAAATTGCTTTATATATATAATTTTCTTTTTACAATAACAAAAAGTACAAATTGCTGATATTGAGGCTCCTGTTAGCTTCAACTCCTGTTTCAGGTGACTCGAGTCTTTCCTCGCTTGGTGGTGGGCCAGTTCCTTCAATGAGTACAACTAGCAAGGCTCCCTCAGCGATTCGACACAATCGTTTGATAGGGGGTGTTCAAAAACAACATCGGACTCCGCCCCCTGTTCCTCCTCGTGCCTCCCTTCAAAGGACTAGAGAAAAAGGTGGCAAGGCTTTAACACCTGCCTATCCTTTGATTGCCCTGATCCCTTTGTTTGGAGTGAATTACAAATTAAGAGTTTTGTTTTTTAAAGTTAAATGGGATCAGGAATTTTGAAATGTTTTCGGTGATCCATGGTTTTTTTTACAATTGGGAACTGAAATGGCAATTGCGCTACCAGTCGTATTTTTTTCACATGGCCTCGCTTTCTTACCAAGTTTATTTCTTGTAGTTTTAAAACAGATTGGTTGAGTCAGCACAAATGCAAGTTTGCTCAACCAAAAAAAAATAAAGACAACCAGGAAATGTCATTACATTAACTACCCGTCTGCAGTAGAGTGAACCAAATTATAGTTAACACGACTGAAAATTGAGTTACATGCATTAAGTCTTGGTTGTCTCTCAACTAAACTTTTTTTAGAGTGTGTTTTGGGGCAAATTAAGTCGATTTGATTGGTTCATGTAATAAGGGAGTGCGCACCGAAGGTGTGTGGTGTTGCACGACCACTTATTGCCCGGAAGGGCCAATTGGCACCGATCGGAAGTGTGAGATTCTTTAGAGAATCTGTGATCAAGTAATAAAACTAGAAAGACGTATGCAAATTGGCATGTGGTAGTAGCAAAACTCGACTGAGAACCTTGTGGACTAAAATGGAACAACAAGGATTAGTCATTTATGAAATTGAAGTACTATTTCATCAAAATAGGCTATTTATAGAAAAAAATATCATTAAAGTGTCCAGAGAAATTTTTTGTAAGGTTTTATCATTTTAATCAATGGTCTAGTAGAAGCCTTCCTACTGAAAAAATATAAAAAAAACAGGCCACATGAAATGAAATCTGACGTTTTTTCATTTTGCTTGGAATTGGTTAATTGGATATTTAATCTATTTTTAAAGAGGCGCTAGCATTAGCTTCATTTGCAATAGGGAACAGAAAGAGCAGTTCCAGACTGAACCTAATGAATGACTAAACCCTAAACATAATACTTTTTTGAGCCTGGACCACACTTTTAGTGCCCAATTTCCCTTATAATATAATAGAGCTAGAAAAGATGTTAACACGAAGGATAATTCCACAAAGTTCATCCGTAAACTTTCTTCTGGAACGATTACTTCACACTTTATGACTAAGACTTTTCTAGAACTCCATAATGCCAAGGCTGACTTGTGAGCAACCGAGTGGGTCGTTGTTCACTTGCCAAACCAGTGCATTTGACATTTCATGCTGTTTGTTAGAAAAAAGGGGAAAAAAATCATTCTCTGGATGTTCCTTTAAAAGAAAAAAAAACAAAAAAATATAAATGCCACTGGTATTTTAGCGAGTTTCGTGTCATGGGTTTTAATTTGATTTTTTTGGTTCAAACCATTTACGTCATCGAATAACTTTGCTCTAGCTGAAGCTAGAAAACTCCTTAAAGTTAAATGGTAAATTATAAAATTTTCAACCATGTATCACCGATAGCTTGCAACATTTCTGCATGGTTTGGAGGTGACCATCCATTTATTAACACGTTATATTTTTTATTTATTTATTACTTTGTAGTTTGTTTGATTGGAGACACGAAACCTTGCAATTCCCCGCACCCCGAGTAGTTTTTATTTCATGAAGCACTTTTGAGTTTTAACTACAAAATTAACGCATTTTTTTTTCTTTAGCACGTTCATGAGATGGTTCATTCAATGTGAAACATCCTCTTTAATACTTTCTGCCAGCGCTTGTCAAACTGAGGACCCGGAAATTTGGAAAAAAATGTTCATTTAAAATGAAAAACGGGTTTCAAGTTTGAGAATCGCTGCTTTAAGCATTTCTACCATGCAGTGCTTGCGGATATTAAGGTTTTAAATTTACTTTTCTTAAGTAAATTTGAATATAACCCGCTTTCTATGTGGTCTCCCAATCATCTAAAATGTGGAAGCAACGAGCGCTGCCCTTTGGTTGGGTTCACACATACCAAGGCGATCTCGACTTAGTCTACTTAATTGAAATTTATAATGTTTTAGTATTTTCACGCGCTGCAGAGTAAAAGTGCAGCGAGTATTAAGTTTTTACCATATTAATTGCAATTAGCGAATTTTATTATTTTTATTTTTTAATTTAAAATTTAATTTAATTTAATTTAATTTCGAAACCCCGATAAATGTTTCATTCCGATTTGGTATTCTAGGTGCTACAGGTGTCCGGTCGGATCTTCCCGTGTCTTCTACTCCTCCACCTACCTTCGAAGAAGCCACAAAAGATGGTGGGAAACCAAGATCTCACACTGATCCTGGTGTCCATCCTGCATCTGGAGATGCTGCCGTTGCAAAACCAGTGACTAGCAATTCCGACTCAACAGATAAATGTGATGTTATAAGGTACATGCATAATCGATACTACTTGTACAATGTCATTTAAAAATACTTAGCATTGGAATTGAAAAACTTGTATTTTTATTATTTATTTTAAAGGAAAAAAAATTCTTATTTCTGTGTTGATAATTTTCTTCTTTTTTTATTTTGTTTTATTAGTATACGAAATACAGAGTTACGTCAGATTATTGCTTCTAAAGTTGCTCGCCGAGCAATTATCATTGCTGGCATTAAAACAACTAGGTATTAGCATGGGTTTGGTCGTGTGAATTAATGTAAAGTGTGGCATTGGATACACTGACATTGAAATGTAAATAACAATTCCCACGATGTTTTTGTGCGAGTTTGAGCACAAATGTTATAAAGAATTTTGAGTGACTTTTAAAACTAGTTGATGATGATCCTTTGTGTCGTGTTTGTCAGTTTAATCTTCCATCCTAGGTTTTAATTTCAAATTATTTTAAAACTATGATATTAATAAAAGGTTTTAATTGGATATTAACTAGAATTTATTTCCCTACTTTAGGACATAATAGAATCAGAATGGTAACACAAAGTAACGAACCCTAATTTATTTTTCTTTTAAAAAAAATTGTGAACTAAATTTTTATTTTTACAACCCCACAGACATTAAGATCCGATTTATTTTTTTCGTTTAGCATTTCACATATCACGTTGAAAACCGAATCAACGCAGTCCAGTCAATCAGTTTTGTCCGAGAGCAGCTCCACAACATCAGGAATTAGCTCAACCATCAGGACTGTGACTTGGACTCCTCCGCACAGTGTCGAGGGATCTACGCCCACTCATACTGAAGGTACCCCCAGCTTTACAGAGTCCAGCAGTAGTGGGGATCTAGGTATGTTTGCTTACATTGGCTGATGTTTGTTGCATTTCGGTATAAATCGTACGTTTTTGCACCGTTGAATGTTCATTTTTTACATGCTTTAATGTGTGAATTCACTTTTTACGATAATTGCTTTAAGTTTTCTCTTAAATTTTATTTTCAGCGTGTCCCACGACACCTGTGAGGGAGATTATTAAACACATTACAGGAGGTAAAGGAGATGCAATACCGTATCAAGAAACAGAGATTGTAAGTATTGAATTTAGCGCGAATAGTTTTTGAAAGTTAGTTTTAATTTTTTTTATTTTTAAGTCGAGGATGTTTGATGTCGAGTGAATGGATGATTGTGTGGTTTTATGATTTTTTTTCTTTTATTTTCTTTTAGGTCGCTAATTAACTACAGTGAAATTTGTTGATTTTTGTATTTTATTTTATTTTATTTTATTTTATTTTGTTATGTATATTTATTTTTTCATTTGTGTTTTGTTGTTTTTTGAGTCGAAAATTAGTGGATTTTACCGGTTTTCTCTTTTAATAACATTTTACGTGGTTTGGTTCACTAATTCAAGTAGTTAAAAGTGGTTATGCATTTCTGGTGATGAAAACATAATTGGACATTCAACTTTTAATTAGTTCACCAAAAGCTGATGGTATTTTTCATTTCTATGCAAATATGGTGAGTCTTGGGAAAAACCAGTGAAAATCCAAGTCATAATTATGGATATTAAAACTGAAAATGCAAATAAGGTTGCATTATGGGGGTAAAATGTACTTAGAAACATACATTATCTTAGAAATATATTGTATACTTTTTAAAATACAATAGTTTTCAAAGTTTTGTAATGCGGTTTTTGGATCATGCGCAAAGAAATCGTGTGACAATCTTAACCAGATCGTCTCGTACGCAATCTCATTGCCTGTGTCACAGGTCATGGATATCTAAAAGCTTTAGTCGCTTTTTGATTTGCAGATGTGATGCAAACCTCTCAACAACTAATCAGTCACGCCGTTCAATCAAAAAGCAACTGGAACTTTTTAATGGTTCTAGGAAATGATGCGTAGATTCACGTAATATTGCTTAGCAGTGTTTAGTGAAAGAAATTTTTTTTTTGAATTTTTCTTACGGAATTTTGTTTTCTAATTTTCTATTGAGGTATTTTATCGATTTTTAGGAGTCTATAGTTAATTTTTTTAACATTCCATATTTTATGATAAGATATCCTTTAAGAATTTAATACCAGGCTATTTTTCAGTCAGCATTTGCATAATTCCCCCTTGTGAAATTGAACAAATGGAACAGTCTCATGGTGCACATGTTTCGCTATTGCAAAAGTTAAAATAAAAGGAAGCAGATAATAATTCTTTACTTAACTACAGTTAAAAATTAATGGTGCTGCAAACTGCACACACCACTTGTTCAATTTCATCTACAAAGCGTTGATGAAAAAATTGTTTTAGAACTTGGAAAACTACTCAGAAACGATGAGCAGCCGTGAGCATTACACATTTATAATACACTTTTCCAATATTGAAATAGGGAAGTGTTGACTCGATTTCCCATTAGATTATATATCGATTCTGTACAAAACGTGAGTGTGAAAACATGATCAACCCACCTTGAAAGGGAAACACAAAATATTTTTTTGTATGAAACTGAAAACATGTACAGAAAGTTGCTATTTGCAATCACGCTTGACTGGAATCGATAAAACTGGAGCTGTAAACAACTTGTTGCTTCCTCTTCGCTTTGTTCTGTGTGACATCACATGCTGACAAACGAAATTGCTAACATGGAAAGGAACTTTACCTAAGAATTTATTTATTTTATTTTACATAAAATTTGAGGTGTTTTTGTTACATATATAAATATATACATACAAATATATATTTTTAAAAAAGGAATTCTGTACCTGATAATTTTTCTTCCTTTTATATTTTTTAAGGAAAATAATACTAAATTAATTTATATTTTTCTATGGGTGTTGGTGTTTGTCTTTTTGCATGCATCTTGTGGCTTTGTAATCTATTATGTTGCACTAACTAATATATTTTTTTTCTACCTTATTTTTCTACTTTCTAGTGAAAATTTTCACGACATCTTCCATCCTTGGTTGGCTGATGGCAGTTTGAGTTTTCCCATTTGTGTTTATAAGGATCTGTGGAATTAATTGTACATTCTGTTAATATTGTAGTTATATTTCTGAATGTGTGTATAAGTGGGTCAATACTCGAAAAACAAAACAAAAACCAGGGAATACAGCTTAAACAAAACTTGTATTCTGTCGATGTTGTAATATGCCGAAGCTATATGTAAACTTTCTGGGGAGAGAGTTCTTGCGTTATCTGTATCATATTAGTGATCAAAACTTTAGCAAAATATGAGTATTAACTATTAACATTCCAGAATATGAAAGAAAAAGAAATTCTTATTACTCAAACATCTATTTAATGTTTAAATGAAATAATGTTTATAACGAAATAAGAAAACTACGTACATTGTATGCTAATAATAATGCATCGTGTACATTTGTCACTTCTTCCATGGTTTTTCAATAGTCGATATTGAATTACATAACATAAATGTTATTATTATTATTATTATTATTATTATTATTATTTAATCTTTTATCGTTTTTCCATCCATTATTATTTTTTTTCAGGAATTTATTTGACCTTGTTGTGTAAATGTTAAAATAACTGATTTAGATTGTGCTTGTTGCCTAAAAGAGATTCAAATGTGTATAGTTCGTATTATTGCATTACAAATGTAAATGGAAGACATTGTGGGCGAAATTCTCTACAATACAAACAGTTTTAAACCAATGTGTCAGTGGGATGTATTTACAAAAAACTTTCAAAAGTCATTGGTGCCTGTGCTTTTGTACACGTTTATTTTATTTTTAGTTTTGTTATTTTCGTTGTTTGAGGTGCTACACTGAGTTTGGTAATTGCTGTCATGCTTTTTTTTTTCTTTATTCTTTTTTTATTGTGTCATTAATCAAAAGCACAGCCACGTGTTTTAACTCACATGTATATTCTTGTATTGGATGGAATTTGCAATAAACTTGCATCTCTTTCATTTTATTTGATGTTTACAACGGGATTTTTACGGCCCCTCTTTAGTTTTTGGCTGCAGGTTGGATTAAAATGTTTTATTGAGAATTTTTGTATGGGTTAAAATCAAGAAATTCAATATTGCTGCCGTATGTTTTATTTTGTTTTATTTATCCTGCGCTATCTGTCAGTAATGTAATATTTGTCAAGAGTGGAATTACACGCAGCGTGCGAAGTTAACAAATGCGCCATCGTGGAGGGTCTAGTTTCGTCATTTTTGGTAATTTTTTTCTGATCAAATTGTTTTTCTACAGTTTTTGTTTTTCACTAACATGTAATACAATAATACAAAAATATTTTTAAATTTTGTTTACAACAGTTGTTTATGTCTGTTCATTTTTTTTTTTATGTTGCATGTTGCTCGTTATATTTTCTCATTCAAAATTTGTCCGATAACAAATTAATTTCTTGCACTGTTTATAACTGCAATTTATTGCCTTGGCTTCAACTTGAATAATTTATATAAACCATTCTTTAAATTTAACAATTTTTTTCTGTTGAATGGTTTACTTACGCTTATGTCAATCCATATTAACAAAACTTACGCAATATATTTTTTTATATTTCCAGACACATCTATAATAATCAATACAGCTCATATGAAGAAATCGTGCCATTGTGACCGGTTTACTCTTAACTAGCGATCACTGCAAAGCAAAGTGTTCAAATAAGACAGAACAATAGACACGAAGCAGCTCAAACACAATCGAGACTCGAGAGCCTGGATCTTAATCTCGTTGCTTGCAACAAGTGCATTTGTATTCCATCTTGCAGCTGCTTTACTTTATGGTAGTGAGTGAACCGGTATTTAATCATGAGACTAGGGTTACATGAACGTCTCGGTAGTATAGCGAGATGTGAAAATCATTGCTAACCATTGTAAAAGTAACTCGAATCAAATGTGAGTCATAATTTTATTAAATTTATTACTTAAAATATTTTTAAGGATAATGCTGGCAATAAATAAATAAATAGAACAATTTTATGGTTTAACCCATGTGTTAGCTGTATAAAATTGTCAAATTTATCGAGCATGTTGTGAATAAAACCAGGAGGGTTAACAGACGTCGAGGACACGTTGCGTTCACTATCCCTTTGTTTTAATTAAAACGCTACTGATACTGATGCCCTTTCTTAATTAATACTTGTGAAATAAAGTAATAAAAATTTGTTTTTAATTAATTCTAGAGAAAAAAAACAGGAGCACTTATTTAATAGAAATAAGATTTTCCTAATGATTACGATCAAATGCTTGTTTTTATTTTATTTGAAGCAATTCTGGGATAGATAAAAGCATTGATGAAAGGTTTTAATTTAGTTTAGTGTACTTAAAGCCTGTAGAGTGGGTCTTCGACATCCCATTCTGAAATGAGACTTGTAAACAACAACAACCATTTAATTTTAATTGATCTATTTTTTATTTTGTTTTCAAATCACCTCACTGCTCTTTGTGCGTGCCCAACCTAGTAAGCAATTGATTTTTTCCTATTTTTTATTTTTTATAAGCTCATGGTATGCTTTACCTTTAACAACTCAGCTTTAGTTTTTTCCTATGTTTGTTGACGGTGGAAAAGTAAAAAGAAAAAAATAGCAGCATTAAAAAGTCTGCAACCAGGGTGTCCTTTTTTTCCCTTCAAGACACAAAATTTTTGATTTATATCCTGTCAGGAAAGATTGAAAAAAATAGTTAATATTTTATCCACTACTACTGGTAAGCCTTATATCTAGCAGAAAATTGTTCATCTCTTATTAAACTAGGAGAATGCTGCTTGTACTTTGATAAAGCAGAAACAACCGTGAAATGGGCAATCCACTGCATTCCAATTACTCTGCAATAGTGTGAACTGAGAGTGAAAATTTCTTACATGTTCAGATAGTGTAGAAAACATGAGAATTTACTGGTACGTATGCAGCCAAAAGTGATTTTTTTTAAATATCTGGTTTCCCCATGTAGTGCACCCTGTAGTTGACCCTAAGAATGTGCGTCAATTTCATCCCATGTAAAATTAAAGATTAAATAGTATTTTACATCCAGATCTCGCTTTGCGTCAGGGATGCGTGCTTAAAAAACGGGTACTGTAAAGATGCAAAATTTCGAATAACATGCATAAAATTTGAATGCATGATTAAAAGAAAACACTAGCGGCACCTACTGTATTTTACCATACTGGGATGCTGGATCGTAACCGCTGCGTTACTAAAGGAAGAAGAGTATTCCCCGAACGGTGCACATGCGGTGTATTTTACGACTCCAAGAGAAACTAGGTCTTAATTGTTTTACGACGCGCTTCGGATAAAACGCAAACCGAAACTACGCAAAGCGGTGTCTGGGTCTTTTAATTTGCATCCTATCTCTTTAGAGTGTTGAAATATAATGAATGGTTATGAATGTTGGTTTGAGATAAATTTTAATGATACTGGTACCAATAATTTTCTCTTGTCCACTCCTATTAGAATGTGTAAACAAAAATTGCCTCTTTCAATTACAGAATAACTGAGACACCTTCCATATGTCCGACAAGTATTTTATACGGCGTAATAAATTTCCAGACGTTGAGATGGCTAAAATTGAGGTTGGGGTTGGTTTGCACTGGGAATTAAGAACCTGTACAGTGTAAATTAAAAAGTGCAATAGCCGTTTTCTCATCATAAGTGACTAAAATTTAAATTACTAGTTGCAGTCAATTTGAAAAAGTGATTTGTCACGTCACAAAAGTACATCACCATTGCGCACATTCTCAAATGTGATGTACTTATGCGAGCAATGCGATTTTCGCGTGATTGTGGACATTAGCGAGCCTTTGAAGGTGGATATTCAAAATCCTAACGATGAGAAGATTTCGAATAACCCCTAAAAAACGTGCGAAACTGTTAGCCGGAATTGCCAAGTGAAGCCCAAGTATTATTTTATTTTTATTCTTATTCCTTTTTTTATCTTGCTTAGTTACATTTCCTTTTCCATTATTTGGAAGATAAATAATGGATCATCTGCTCCTGTTATGTATGTAACACACGCTGATTGAAAAATTGCATGCAAATTCTTATTTGGACAAGATCAAGTTGCATTTGCCTCGGAAAATCGTGATGATGCGAGGTCGATTGACATTATCTTTCTCGAGTATGCAATGAGCTACAGATTTCTCTTGCGTCATATATAACAGTCTTGTCGCACACTTGACATCTCTGTTAGCATTCAAGTCCTATTGATGGAGAACACATCCTTGGGCAAAGAGTCTCGTTTCATCAGATAAGGGTAAAAGTTTTAACGTTGACCTCTGGAATACCAATTTAAAAAAGTTGGCTTTTCCGAATCTTAAAGAGAAAAAGTACAGTTTGTTAAAGTTTAGAGAAAAACCACTAATTTTTGCCCCAAGGTTCCTACGTGCTGATGGTTAATCATCGTTAAAGTTTACCCTGATGCCTCAATTTATCTTTTTCATTACCGTACTCAGTTTGGTCTAAAATAAATTGTATTTTTTTTGGCGGTTAATTTTTTTCTTCTTTGTCCTGATCTGTGATAATACTTTCAATCAGTTTAAGAGAGATTTTGCAAGAGACAGTTGATTGGCTGGGGATTTTTGCGTGAGCTAGTCGAACATTTCTCAATGACAAAAGGAGTCGAATTTATGGGAGAGAAAAAGACATTCAATTCAGAGTGAAATTTTACGAATGAAAAAAGTAACTTTGATGGACTTTCTCTTGAATGCAAGTCTATTCAATTGAATATCTATATAAAGAAACTACCTTTTTTCAAGACATAAGTTGGCATCGCTTCAAACAGCTGTGTAACTCATAAAACTATAGTTTACAATTTTATGAAGAAATAGTTTGAATACAGTACCTTAACTTTTATGATCAGAAAATGTTGACTAGATGCATATAAATGAGAATATTACACATGATTTAACTTAGATTTTATTAGTAATGTTTGATAAAACTATATGGTGCATTTTCTGCAAATAGAACCATTCCGTACTGTTCGATTTGTTACAGATGCATGTTTTTTCATAAAAATATTGTTTTGTAATGGCAAGTATTGTACAGCTTTGCTTTCATTATACATAATGGTCAGTCCATTTAGACGGTTTGGCTAAGAGATCACAGTTGAAACATGAAAAGTTGTTCCACAATATTGCACGTATAGTTAAACACACACAAAGAGAAGTAAATTGCTTTACAATGCTATTTCCATGGCGATAAAATTGCTTTTAGAGTAAATAATATGGCCAATAGAAAAGATTAAAGATCAAATAGCCGACAGGAAATCCCACGCGACAAATTCGATCTATGCGTGACGCGCGAAGTTTATTTTTCACGGTTTGCTGGTTGTCTTTGATGGCCATCTGATCGAGTTTCTCCGTCCTTTTTTCCTTCTTAACTTCGTCGTCGCGAAAATCATCTTTGTCCTGCAAAAATAAGTTTATACAGCGATACACATCTTTTAGATAAGATTATACCCACACACCAAAGAAAAGAAGAGAAAACAATCTTTCAATAGCAGTATATAGGGTTTATCTATAGTCCCGCAAGAGTATCCAATGTGACAACGCATTCCCCGTGAAAGATGGAGTCGCATTTTATATGAAAGTTTCATGACGAAAAGGATATTGTGTGCTGGTTGGCAATTCAATTTGCCATTTAGTTTTTTACGTTGCCCCTGGGCTTTTCTGCCCGGCTTTTGTGTGGTTAGGCAAAAGGGAAATCGGTAACTCGTAAAAATGCGGAGACAACAAATTTAAAGTAGTTTGCAAAATGTTTTATGGTTTGAAATACCACTACAAATCCTGTTTTATGCGCTATGCGAAGATTTGATTCAGTCTTCAGTGTATGGATGTTTTCTTTCTTACTAGTATAATAAAGTTTCAATTCTGTTTTTAAAGAATATAGTGTTTTCTACTGGGGCGTCATTTTGAGATAATAACAATTTGCATACTAATTCAAATGACCGAGAGGTCGGAAAACTTGGTTGTTTCTTAAAAGACAAAACAAAAGCCTGCTAATCCATATTTTATTAGCCACAAATCCGGAGTAATCCTGAATAACTTTAAACATAGTCGGTAGAAAAACTTTCAACGATCCTTTCTCAGTAATCCTGCGTAAATTTATGATATTTTTAGGTACGGTATGTTGTTAATTATTTTTTGCCATTTAGTGGCCTTATTAACATCATTTATTAAGAAAACTACCGGAAAACCTATACGATATGTGCCTGCTATTTGCGACTTCATGCTGCTGAGAATATTGGTTGTTGGCAATTCAATTTGACATGTAGTTTGTTACGCTGCCCTTGGGCTTCGCTCCTGAGTTTTGTTGGCAACATCTATATTAGACTCAACTCCCGTAAGATTGCCATGGCAGACAAATTTAAAGATTTTGACGGGAAGGCAACAGTTTTTTGGTTGTTAGACTCATTACAAATGTTTTTGTTACTTTTATTTTTATTGTACTCATGGGTATAGATGTCAGGAAAACACTATAATCTTATTCACATGATTTATTATCAATAAAAATTGAAGAACGGCGGACAGAAAGCAAACAAGATTCTCTTGGCATGGAATCTGTTTACTGTCTTAGTTTGCGGAGAATAAAGATGACAGTGCAAATAGTTTTGTGACAAGGTGCTAAGTTGATTACTAATGTACTGGAAAGATAATTTTTGCTAGTGTGCTGATGGGAAACACGGTGCCTCAACGCATTACCTTCTTGTGTTTATTTGCTGTATCAGCTTGTATTAATATTTCTTAAACTAAAAGACCAACAGAGCTTAAAAAAACTACTTTTGTGTCCAATGCAAGCAAAAGACACTTTTTTTTTACGATGTACAGTAAGTGGTCGTTGAATTTTGTATTGCCTCACTGGCAATCAATTATGAAAAGGCTTTTTATGCTAAAAAAGAAAAAAAAAGGAGCTTTAAACAGTTCATTTTTTTCTGTTTTGGAATTACGAGTTGAAAATAAAAAATAAAAAAAATTGATAAATTATTTCTTCCCTTAATGAATATTTATGCGCTAGTGTGTTTTGGTTAGTAAAGCTTTTACGACGTGTTATTGTAAGCAAATTAACACCAACTTCAAGTGCAAGCAATCAAATATTTAAATGAAAGCGAGTTAACATACTTAGCAGGGATAAAACAAAACATCACATCTTCTAAAGTGAAACAAATTTCAATTACTATGTTCACATTTTGAGAAATGAAAAATGGGATACGACCAAATAATGACAATGTCATTTTGATTTATTTGTTTACATCGATTCCTCCATGAAACATTTGCTAACTGAATTTTGATGAGATCAAACTTCGATTTCAATATGTGCAGCCATAAAGTTATCAATTGATTGTCTGCATAAAACAAGCAGAGTCTCGATTTGAACCTACGTATACTGCATAACATGAAATATGCATGGTATATTGTGTGAAATAAAATTGGAAAAAATTCCTCTTTTTTTAGACTGTGAATGAAATGAATTGAATTTTTGCCTCGCTCTGGATTTGTGAGAAAAAGTAAAAAGTGGCGGTTAAGACCAAAGAGAACTGCGAATGAATGGTAAGCAGTGCCTCTTTCGAAAAGGACGTGTTACTGGTGCACGATGGTCGTGAAAAGAATTGTTTTTGAAGTACTAGGCGAATTCCTTAAAGTGGAAAAAACCATAGTTGTGTACTGCCGACAGGATCTTTAAGGAAACTGTCAACCAAGTTTCTTCACTTCTCGTGGTCATTTCCATGTGAAAACATGCGCATATTAGAGTAGTCCAAATGGAGGCAAAAGACCGAGTTGCCTTGCTTCACACTCAAAGTGAAAAACACTTTTTATTTTCGTGAAGGAAAAATTTGAGTTAAAATTAATTTAAATTTGTTTATTGCACTCGTGAGACCCCCGCTCTTTTTCTGTATACCTGAACTCAGACCAACTTGTAAGTTTATTTCAACATAATTTTTTCTTTCGAGATTTACCAGTGCATAGAAATGCTCAAGAATGTGTGTTAAAGTTATTTACAGTACTATGGTTTTCTTTCTAAGTAAAAAAAATGCAAAACACTTTCTCACTTTTTTGTCATAAAGAATGTGATTTAATAGTAGTTTGTTTTACCTGTGCAAAGTTTTACGAATGAAAGAATGTTTGAAATTCTCGAATGCTGCTGGTACAGTATAAGCAGTTTTTAATCAAGCGCAATACTCCTGAGCAAATTAATACGCAATATATCAATCATTTATGCATGATTGCCTGTGACTGGTATAGAAGCTTTTAAACTTCTCTTCCTAATTTTGTTACATTATAGATGAATGTGAAAACTAATTTTTAAG
>JAQFZO010001514.1:0-15485 GCA_034695885.1 Geophilus flavus
ACCTGGTGCCAACTGCACATGCGTACAATTTTCACTTGCACCTGTGTTGACTAGAAAACAAATGGCATGTGAAAGGCTGCCTTGTCCCGTAAATGGAGCATTCAAGGATAGAATTAAAATATTAAATATTATTTAACTACGGTACAATTATGTATAAATTTTTTTTTAAAATATTTAAATGCTAATTAAAATAATCCAGAAATGAAACTTGTTACACCAGCGCACTAGTGCAATTACAAAATTTTTTTCCTGAGCGCTTTTGCTATTGCACTATTGTCCCCAGCTAACTTTGTCCCTGATTTTGCCCAGTGATTTCAAACTTTATTGTATTTTTGATTTTTTGATTTTTAATTTTGAAATTTTATTTTTGTCAAGTCTCGTTGATGAGGGTGGTTTCAGATTGTATACATTTAGAGAGAGGGAAGATATTTTGACACATTGTTGTAAAATTTAGAAGTTATCCTCCAGGGCATCAAACCGTTATTTTTTTTTTGTTCCGGTTTTCGTTCTGGTTCAATGTCTAGTGTCAAATTTCTGTTCAAGTTCCGGTTCAGCTCCGATGAGCCTTGGGAACCGGTTCAAACTGGTTCGAACCGGAGTGGAAAAAACTCCAAAAAAACTGCAAAAAATTTGTTTTTTGTAAAAAAGATTAGTGAAATCTCACTTGGAGTTGGAGATGACTCATTTCCTCCAAGTGAGATTACACTAGGATAATACAAGAATGTGTTGTAAAGTACCCTAACAGGTTTGATTGGCTAAATTAAATTCCCATAACACGTTTCAAATTTTTTTAAATTAATTTTTTAGTAAACAACTTCACCCGGTTAAAAAACTGGAGAAAACCGAAAAAAAACAAAACAAAAAAACACTGGTTTTTGGTTCTGGACTGGTTCAGATGGTTTTCAATTTTTCGGTTTGGTTTTTATTTTGGTTTGGCAAAAATAGCGGTTTTTTCCAATTTTCGGTTCGGGTTTTGTTCCGGTTTGAAGCCCTGGTTTAAATCGTGTAAAAAAAAAAATGAAAATCTTTTTCTCATTTCTTCGATTTTAACCAATTTTCGTTACTAACAAAAAACCAAAAAATTTCTTCCACTTTTAAAACACCAGCCACCATCATCGGATCCGTTCACAAAATTGCCTCAATCAACCTTGAGCAAGTACGTCCAGTTCGAGGAACCGTCCAATTTGATAAATCTCCATGGCTTCTTCCGTCAACGACGGATGATGACTCCTCCCGGCCACCATCGCCTGCACTTCCGACAACGACGAATTCGACGGACTCCCTCTCAGGATCCCCGTCAACTCCACCGTATCCAAATAAATCGCGTGCAACAACACTCGCGCGTATCTCTTCGGTATCACCGATTCGTCCAAAACGATCCGAGTCGGAGTCCTCAACGCCCTCTCGGTCGTCTCCTCGCCCGACCGCGCTCGTCTCTGGATCAAATTACGAAAAAACGGTGACCGGGCCGACAAAATCGCCTTGTGGCACGGCAACTCGAGTCTCGGCGCCGTCGAGAATCCGTACTCGCCCTGACACGCACCGCCCACGCCGCCCGAAACGCCGTCTCCCGGCGAAATCGACGACGACGACAAAACTCCGCCGATCGAACCGCACGATTGAAAACTGGCGTCGGACGTGAACACCAACACCGCATCCGCGTATTCGCCCGTGTCCAACAGGTGTCGCAGGTCGTGTTCGAGCGCATTCGGTGTCCCGAACTCGTCTCCGAGCGTCACGAGAACGTCCAGGTGATGAAGACGCGACGCCGTGGCCGGCACGCGACCCGTGTAGAGAAATCGAAGCAACGAGGAAAAAGTTGCGCAGTCCATTCCGCTCGTTCGCACGTCCACGTTGACCCGAGCGCCGTGTCCGGGATTACGAGCGAGTAAATCGCGGAAATACGGACATCGTACGGACAGGATGGCGCGATGGGCGGCGAACGACGCGCCCCGGAACACGATTTCCACGTCCGTGCAATATTTCGAGTCGTACAGGTCACTCAGGTCCTGTTGGAAGGCGGGCGCGGGCGGACGAGCGGCTTCGGCGAGTACGACGAGTTCCCGCAGGGCGGCGCTCGCTTCGTATTCCTCGACGAGCGCGTGTAGTTCTCTCGGGGTCCATTCCGACACGAAATCTCGGATGGTGCGCACGTGATCCAACGATTTGCTGCATCTGCGACGTCGCATGGCCAATTTTTTACGCAGGGTGGCGAATCCGGCCATGCGACGTTTCTTTTCCTTCGCGAGAACCGACAGATGGTCGCTGGTGGCCGAAACACCGAGTCGGTACGACGTCGTGGATGACGTGGATGTCGGAGGGAAGGGCGTCGACGACCACTGACCCCGATGATGATGATGGTGATGATGATGGTGATGATCGCCCTGACCACCGCTCACTAACGAGGACGAGTTCGTCCCCATCACGTCCCTGTCACGGCACCTGGCGACGAAACCCGCATCACTACAACATCATCTGTTAGGAAATAAAAGAAAAATTAATTAATAACTCGTAAATCGAATAAAAATGTGAGAAAAAGTGATAATTTGATGAAAAACCGGTGTCGTAATTCATCCGAACGACACCAGAGGGGGTGGCGGGGTCAATTGACCGCGCGAACCGCAATAAAAACGCGACATCGGATCGAGTGAGGAAGAATAAGAAGAAATTCCTGGGTTTAATTGAATTTCTCGTCTTTCTTTCTTTCTTTCTTTCTTTCTTTTTCACGTCCGTGACGCCATTTCTCATTTTTTCCTTTCGTTTCACCTCTTCGATTTTCCCAAACTCGGTCTCGACTCGACGAGAAGAATAAATCTCCGGTAACTCCCGACCTTCCATTAAACCCTCAAAAAACAAACCAATTAAATCCGTTACCGAGAATTAAAAAAAAAAGTAAATAAATTAAAAAGGAGGCGGCGTGCGCGACCGATCGATAAAACGAGTATTTAAAATGGCGCCAAGAGAAGAAAAAGACAAAAGAAAAGAAAAAAAAGGGGTAAACGACAGGTGTTTGTCACTCGGACTCGTTTTCCCACTTTTTACACGACTTTTTGTAGTTTTTTTTTCTAAGAAAAAGTGTGAAGCGTCTGAATTTAGTGAATTTGAGGCAATTACGTGAGTTTTACGACCTCGTTGTTTTTTTCATGGTCCGATCCGTTTGTTTTTACCTTTTTATCTCTCTGAAACACTTCTTCCGAGTCGTAAATCCAATTCCCACACTCGAACCAAACGAAAACAACATTTATATAAAATTATCAACCACCTAGAATGAATAAAAGGAAATAAACTCAATTTTTTTCTCTCTCTCGGCCCATCCCTCCCGTGATCCCTTGGCCCGTTACTAACGGGATCATCGAAAAGGTGGAAAAGAAAAACGGAGAAAAAATTTAAAAAAGGCGAGGAAAAAGTGTCGTGGTGGATCGATCGGTGTTAAATCGAGAATTCATGCAAACACGGGAATAAAAAAAAGAAAAATAGATGTTTTTCAAACAAAAGCGAGTGGAACGAATGAGATGTACACACCTGGAAAGCGGCCAAAACGTTTCTCGTTTTCCCATTTCGCTTAATCCATTAGAACCGATTTTAAGACTCTGCGCACGAATAATTGACCCGAGTACAAACGATCAAAACAACTCCTCTTCAAACTAATTTCCAAACACTCTAAATGTTTCCTCGACACTCCATCCGATCGATTTTAACCAAAACTAAACAAAACTCACTAATTTACGAAGAACAAAACAAAAAACTGAAAAAATTTTTTAAAAAGTTTCCGCCACTCCCACCAGACTTCGTTTAAAAAATTCAAAATGTCGCTTAAAAAAGTAGTAAAAAAGCGTAAAAAGGGGTGAAATAGTAAGTTTTTTCAATGTTTACTCTTTACGAGACGTGTTGGAAGAAGGAAATGTGTGAAATGGAGCCGAAATGGCGCCGGATTCGGCCAAATCTGTTTATTCCGGTCGACTGATTCTTCTTTCGCACCAAACAGGATGAGGTCCATTTAGCAAAGACTAAACACGCCTCATCGACCATTTATTGCCGACTTCCTCTTCAATCGACATCGGGACACTTCAACATCAACCACCGATCAACTAAACTCGGACCAGAGCGCCGTTAAATAAATAAAAAAAAAAAACACTTCACACTCGAATAAATCACGTGTGTTTACACAACATTCACTATTTTACGACATTTTCCTCCTTTTTCGACCTTTCTTTGACCTTTTTTTCGGTGAAAAAAAATGATAAATTAAAAATTTATTCACTTAATTTGCGTTTCTGGTAAATTAAGTTCGGGGAAGGATTAATCCCGACTCGCTTTGTTTACTTCGCATTAAGCGAATTTTGTTTCGAGTGAGTGGAAAAAATCGTTTCGTTACGAATAAAACGAGTGTGCGAATGGAAAAATTAGTGTTTTGTTTACAAATGGATGTAAATAAAGAAGGATTTTGTGAAAACCGAGTGGAAAAATCGGGAAAATTTAGTCTCGGGACGATTTTCGGGTCGGTGTCATCGAACCGATGCGATTTTTCGCTCGTGTGTCGTGCGACATTATGTTTTTTTGGGGGGGTTTTGGTTTTGGGGATATTAAGGGCGGTCGAGTTATTAATGTCGTGGAATGATATCTTGTCAAAAATGTTCCGTCGATTTGCTCGCAGGGGGAGCTCTGACACTTTGATCGTTTTGGGGACACGAAATGTCGTGTTTTGGTTTGTGTTTTTTTTCCGATGGGTGTTTGGGTAGTTTGGGGATTTTGGGATGGTTTTACTCACCAATTCGTCGAAAAATTCCGTTCCTGTCGAAATTCTACGACGCGAAAATCGACGCGAACCAGGCGATACAATTTCTTCGCGTTTATAACGCCATATTGGAATCAATTTCATGTCACGTGGCAACGTAATTCGGGCGAGTGAATGTGGTTTCGAATCGGTTTTGAATCTGTTTAAATTATCAATATAATAAAATGTATTGTTTTTTAAAATAAAATTGTGTTTTACAATTTTTTTTGGTTTTTTATTTTTATAAAATATTCATTTCCGTTTCTGCGGGACTGATACAATCGACCGACGCCATTTTGTTACAAGGTACCTTAAGATCAGATCAGACGTTCTTTTGCGAGTAATTTTCATACATTTGCGGGAAAATGTCGGCTTTACGAGCAATTGCTAGCAAAACCAACACGGTGATGAGTCAAGCTTTGATTCCACGACGAACATACGTCGTGTCCGGACCTCCGAAACACCGAATTTCGTTGGCTGTGAGTTTTGTATTTTCTAGCCGGGGTTTTAGGGTTAATTTTATTTACATTTTATTCCTTTTCTTTTCCAGGAAAAAGCCGCCCATGGTTTAGTTATCGTGACTGCGATCATCTTCACTCCCATGTGGGTTTTGGCTCACTTAAAGCAATACCGAAGCCGAGATTAATCGAAAAATGTGAAAATATCGTTTGCGTCGGTTATGTAAATACGAATGTCGAATATGTAGCCAAATTATTTTGTGTTCAGTATTAGATCGAAAAATTCGATAAAATGAATGTAGACAAATTCAGACTTGTTTAAGAATTAAAAAAAAAGTTACAAAAATTTTATTACATTTATTAGACGGTAAAAAAAAATTCACAATTTTTAAAGTTGTTTTTTTTTTTTTTTTGGTTATAGTTTCAAAAGATATCAAAAAATAAGTTTTCGTTTTATTTTGTTTTACATTGAAAATACGAAACGATTAAATTTTACCAATACGATGCACAGACCACGAACGAAATAACCGACTGGACTGTTTTTTCTCTATGGGTTTTCCGTGTGAAATTTGTAATTCCAATTTTGCACCGTTCGATAAAATAAACCAATCCGTGATTTCTTGAGTTTGCGCGCCAGAATCTATGAAAAAATTAATTTAATTAATTAATTTTGAGTTTTTTAACATCGTAAATTAAGGATGGGCCACGGTTCGGTCGATATCCACTAATTATCACGATTTTTACCGGTTTTCTGCCAAATTTTCATAAATTTTATCGTAAAGATCGATTAGGTTGAAGAAAAATTGACGAAAATCGATAGTAAACTCAATTGTGCCCATCCTTAAATACTTAATGTAAACAAACCATTAAAAATTTCATTTAAAACGACAGTTTTAGTGGCAATCGTTTCTTTTTTCTCCGTCCGAATGTCGCAAACAAGAACGGCCGTTTTTAAAATACCGGATGAAGTGTCGATCTGAGAAATAAACTAAAATAAATATTTTTAAAATAAGAAAATTTTTGTATTTATACCTGAAAATCTGTATCAAATCTGGGGTTGAGTGATGATGGAATGAGAGCAGATTTACATACAGTTTTCCCACTTAAGGATTTTGAACTTTTCTCGAAATTTCTATTAAAAAAAAATTAAAAATTAAAAAAATTTACATAAA
Organism: Geophilus flavus; assembly: GCA_034695885.1. NCBI lineage: Eukaryota > Metazoa > Arthropoda > Chilopoda > Geophilomorpha > Geophilidae > Geophilus > Geophilus flavus. Next base: position 6,405 of record JAQFZO010001514.1, read on the forward strand.
TAAAATAAAATAAAATTTTATCCTTTACCTGTGTAATCTTATTCGACAGTAAATGAGATGTTGCGATGCCTGAAACCCCAATCCTTGGATTATTCTTCCTTGGATGTTGAAAAAACGAGTTTTCGTTTCTTTATTAGGCGACAGGTCTTTTTTATCTACAAAAATCGTAAAATATTAATTTTTCCGATACTAATTTCTTTGAAAATTCCCACCATCAGGGGAGTGGACGAGTTTTGATATGTCTGGATGTGATGTGGCTTGACTTAGGCTGCAAAATAAGAAAAATTTCCCATTTATTTCAAATATAAACTCGGAAAATATTCAATTACGTGTCGAAATCGTTGCCGGGTACCGACGAATCGCGGGTTTCGACGGTGACACGATCCCGTATCGACTTTGCTTTTGGTTCGTGAACGCTCGCCTCGGATCGAAATCTTCTCAAAGGATGAGAAAATCCCAATTTCATCTATAAAAATAGAAGAAAATTGAAAAAATGAAAATTTCTGTACAAATGATGAATGAAAAAACCTTTTGCTTCATGGCACGAATACTCGAATACTCGGGAGTCGACCTCATATTCGATTTCGAATTTTTCCCGGAATTATTGAAATCCGTCGGACTCAACTGACTTTTATACGTCGGTTTATCGACATCGACACGTGTTGGAAGTCTGGAAGTAATACTGGATACCGACGATAACGTATTATCGTCCAGACAATCCTCAATCTAAAGAAAAAAAAACCCCAAAAATTTAAAATTTAATTTAATCTAATTTAATTTAATTTTTTAAAATTACTTCGACTCTCGGAAGATCTACGGATTGCGACGATGCCGATCCGTTATCCCCCGATCCGGTGACGGAAACGTTCGTGATTTTTCTCGGTGGGATCGGCGACGGAACTGCGAGCGGAAGTTTTCTATTTATCGGTACACTGGCGGTTGGTAATGGCGGTTTGGTGGGAATTTGAGTTTCCGTCCAGTTGATCGTAGCTGGCGGAGTCGTCGGCGATTTCAACATCTGGCGTTAAAATGAGAAAAAATTGAAAGTTAATCGGTGGAAAATTGCGAAATTAATGTTGTTAATATTGAAATTACCATTCCATTAACAGTACGAAGAAAAAAAATAATAATAAAACTAAAAAAAATAATAAAAATATATAAAAAGTTATTTGGAAAAATATTTATTTAGTTTGTTAATATTTACAAAATTAAAAAATGAGATAAAATTCGTAAAACAAAACAAAAAACATTCGATAAGTATGTCATACAGTATGCAGCAGTTAGAATTTTTATTTGTTTTAGGCCAATGTTCGAGTTTGGAACATTGAAATTGAAAAATTTGAAATTACCTGATCATAATCTAAACTTTTCTCACTGCTTTTCTCACTCTCCTGCAACTAAAAATGCCAAAATTCCATAACAAATAACATAAAATCTCTCGTCATATACAACAAAAAACAAAAATCAAATAAAACATCGCAATTTGTACTTTGGGTCGGTGATGAAAAAACAAAAAAATAATAAAAATAAATTAAATTTAAAAAAATTATATTAATGTTTCCTCGAAGGAATGAGAAGAGCGTAAAAGCTGCTCTCTGCTCACCTCAAAGTCTTCGGAAATAACTTTGATCTTAAGCTCGATTTCTCCCGTTTTCGTATCACGTAACGTAAACCACTCGGGTTTATTCTAAGAAAAATTATTTTTATTAAATCACTCGTGATTAAAATTAATTTTTCCATTACTTTTGTCGAAATTTCGCGAATTTCTTCCAATCTCAGCGATACGCTGCCGAGAAAATCTCGCATTCCCAACGGATCGCGATCCCAGACGATCTACAAAGAGAGAAATCACGATAAATATATATATTAATTTTTTCGTTTTAAAAATTTACCACTGCCAAAGTTTCACCGGTTTTAGGCAACTGTAAAGTCGCCATTTCTTCCCATTTTGGATTTAATGTCTTTTTTTTAATGCTCGTTTTAAAAACGCATTCGTTATTGATCTTCACTTCGCAATATGGATCGCTGAATCCTAAATTGAAAAGAAAATTTATGGTCGAATTAAAAATTCATAACAATCGACAATTTGTTGTTTTTCTTTACCATTTAAATCCTTGGCAACCAAATCGCGAGCACTGATAACGGTGAGTTCCATTAAACCCGAGCCGCTCGAAAGAATGTCACCAAAATCGATGTTATTTACTCCGTCTATCTCTTTGCTGTTGCTCAAAAACATTTTCTGAAAATAAAATTTCCGATTTAATGGAATTTGAATTTATTTTTTAACTGTCACATTCGATTACGGCTGTCTGCATGAACGTCGCGCTTGATTTTTTCGATTTAAAATTCACGTTTTCTTCTTCGTCGCCACCGCTCCATATCGGGGACTGGAGTTGAGCGTCGTCTAGGGTGATGAAATGGAATAATTTATCATTTTCAATTTTATATTTTCAATTTTTTCTGTTACCAGATTCTGCCACGGAAGCGACGGGCCGAAAAACGGCAGAAACGGTGATGCTGCCGAAATGTTTGTTCTCCGGAAGATTTGTCGGTACGTTGAACGTTAATGGAATTTGTCGGCGCATTACAATCGGTTCATCCTAAAGAAAAATTCAAAAATTTAAAAATTAGTAAATACTCGATATATTACATCAAAATGATGATGATTATTACCGCTATCATTGCTAAACTTCCAATGCCCAGTAAATCGGAATCGACCATCTTGTTCGTATCCCAGTTGCAAATTGCAAAAGAAATCACCATCTAAATGAAAAAAAAAAATTAATAATATTATTTTTTTAATTTATTTTTTTTAAAAATTTACTTCTAAGTAGTCAGCAACCAAAAATTCGACCGACGATTCCCATTTCGGATTGCAGGATTTACAAATGTAATGACTCGTCTTGACCTAAATAAATAAAAATAATTAATTAATTAATTAATTTACTTAATGAATTTTTTTTAATACTTTTTTCCTGTTGCAAAAAATTATGCAATAAGGGTTTGGCGACCCCCTTTTGTCAGGAGCCACGAGATCGTCAGCTCCGTGAATGCAAACATACATGACACCGGAAACTTCTCCGTCGGTTTCAATTTGTAATTCGTCGGTCGACGTGTCGATGGGAATTAAAGGCGTGTATTCCATGCGCAAATTGATGCTCGGATTGCTCAACATGGATTTACCCTTTTGCAACACGGTTTCGACCCTAAAAATGACGACAAATATCATTAATTTAAATCTCGATGAATTTTTAATTTATTATTATTATTCTGCAACGTACACACGATTTCCTTCCAAACCGTAGGCCGACAGCGGCACGTCGAATTGAGCCAAGGTGATGGTACTGATCAACCGTTTGGTTTTTAACTTGATATTCAATTTATCTTCCAACAAATTCTCCACCAAAAAAGTCCGGCATTCCTGCCATCGTGTTGAAGGTGAGAAACGTGACGTCACTTGCTTCTGCTCGCCCAAATGAATCACGCACCATCGATCTTCCTCGTTCAACGCCGTCAAAACTTTATTCTGCTGCAATCTGCTCAACGTGATGGTGAGAACACCTTGCGCTGAAATTTACAATTGTTTTTATTGAATTTTATTAAATTTTATTAAATTTCCTTACCGAGCGAATTGCTTAAACTGTGACTGGGCACGTAACCGTCGACGGGACAAATATTTAAGTCTAATTTTCCTGGATCGACCAAAGCTGAAGGGCAAAAAAAAAATATCGAAAAATTAATCCATCGATTTTTGTATGTATAAATAAATTATTCATTTTAATTTTATTAATACCCGTGGTCAATGCGTCCATCACCAACGAATGAACCCAAGTTTTCAAACCGGGTACTTCCATCATTTGTACGGCTTTTAAAATCCGTAAATTAAACCACACTTCCGGTTTTTCCAGGAACGAAAAAGACGCCTTTGTCACGTGAGGAAAACTTGAATCAGTATTCAAATTCAAAGTCAAACTTAATTTTCCGTTTATATTTAATTTTTCGATCGCTATATCCAAATCCATTCCGACTCTAAAAGAAAATTTTAAAAAATTAAATTTAAAATAGAAAATTTAATTTTTATTTATTTTTTTTACCCTTTTCCACCCAAACGGGAGCAAAGAAGCATGCGAAAATCCGGACAATGCAATCCGACATTCATTTCCAGGTTGAGTTGACATTTGAGACTCTGAGTCAAATCGAAAATAGGTTTAGCGAACGCATTGGCGTACGTCAGTGGAGTTTTCGCTCCAGAAGTCACGTCAAAAGCTTTGATCGAGTTGATGAACGGTGTGCTGTCACCCAGACTGAATTCCCGAAGTTCAACACTCTCTATATTAAAAATTAAAAAAAAATTAATTATTTTCCTCCTTTTCATTTGCAATTTGACGATTTACGTCATTTTCGACTCTAATTAAACACGCCATTAAATTAAATCCGTATGTGGTAAGAATATTTTATTACTCTTTCTTGTCTTTCGATACATCGCCATAAAAGTCAAACAAAAGCCGGATTTGGTTCGAGCGTCTTTAATTAAATTTAAATCGATATTTAAAAAAAAATTACCGAGAAACGATGGCTTCGAGTCGTTTAGCAACGGATCCAGGGAATTTTTAACGAGTGTAAATATGCTTGGTGAGCTGAAGATCCACCTGTAACCATCAAAAACATAAACATCTTTCGTCTTCAAACAAGTTAAAGCCAAACATCACTTTAAAAAAAAACAAAATTTAAAGCTAGGGATGAAAATTTGATCGATTTTCACTCGATTTTATCGATTTTAGTTTGATTTTCGGTGAAAATCGATCAGTTGAAGACGAGCGAATCCCCCTGGTGGCAATTTTCATCGATTAATTGCTGCAAATTGATGAAATTAAACTAAATAGGTACCAGCGGTTGATGAGGAAATTGAGCCACTCGACGGTTTCGTCCGTTTGCAAGGCACGTCGTCGATGAATCCGAAGTTTTTCGAACGAAAGCGATTCCTCGATCAATCGGTTGAAATTACTCAGCCAAACTGCGGCCAAACACAGCAACAGGAGGACGACCCAGGCGATAGAAAAACCCATTTGACCCAAAAGCCAACTGAGTAACAGACACGAACTCACTAAAACGTAACTGTGCACCAACTGAGTTCCTCTCTGAAATAAATTTAATTTTGTGTTTTGGTGATTTAATAAAATCGATTGAAATTTGATGATTTTTACCTGACTTTTTCTCGCCAAGGCTTCTTCGTATTCGTCGTGAGTCGTTTCTTCCATTTCGCAGGGTTCGCAGGGTTCGTTGGTGCGCGACGACGACGACCGTATCGAGTCCGAATTTCGGGTTCTTTCGTCGCCGACATGGTTCGTGTTGGTCACCACACCCAAACCGACTTCACCTGCTGTTTTTCCGGTAAATAAAAAAATTGTTTTTATCGTTTTCAAACACATGTTACGAGTGGTGGCCTCGGAAATAATTCGACAATTGTATCGCTATTAAAGTATTTTGGGATATCGAGCTGCGGAAATGAGAAATAAATGATGAAATATGATGATGTGACTATTTTTTTTAGTGTTTTTATGTGTGGGAGACGTTTTTATGGTTGAATGTATCGGAAAATGTGGAATTTTGGGAGATCTTGGTGAATTTTGGTAGAATTTTTGAGAAAAACGAAAATTTTTGCTTGCTTGCGGTGAATTTTTTTCAAATTTCTCCACGGAAATGATAGAGAAATGATAAAATACTATCAGATAACGATTATTTAAGCGTTTTTTAAACAGTGTGACACATTTTTCAACAAAATCAACAATATTTTTGGGGAAAATCCAAAAAAAATGTGTATAAATCAGTCACTCGCCGCGCCGTATTCAAAATAAACATAAAATCTTTCGACGAATGAAAAGATTTAACGATTTAACTTACATCTAAAAGCGGCTTTTCTCTTATGCATGTGCCTGTGCAGCCACGAAATCATAATAAAATGCCTCGAAACACGTGTTCTACTCGATCAATTGACGAAATATCAAACATCTGTCGATTTTCTCATCAACCGCCAACTCCAAACGCGATTTAAACACATTTCGCTATTCATCCGGGCACAAAAACACTAATAAAAACACACGAAAACACCAAACCATCGTTCCACCACCGACTTTTCCACACTTCTACACTCTGGTTATCTCTTCCCACGTACTATAAACCAAATCGGACAGGTGCAATCGACGTAGGGAGACTGGGTTGATGTCAAATTCACCGTAAAATACACCAAAAAGCCACCAAAAGCTACGCGTTTAATTAAATTTTTCCTCGCAACACGCAAATGTCAAACTCATTTAATTTGATGACCATAAAAATGAACAAAAATCACAATTTTGTTTATATAAAAATATTAAAAAAATCATTTTATACGACTTTGACCTCGAATTTCTCGCATTTCTCAGAGCGAGACATCATTTGTTTCCTCCTGTCGGTAAATTCTTGCATTTTTCTCGATTTTTTACGAGGAATCTCGGATTTATGAGGTTTGTTTAACCCGGGTGGTGATTAAAAGTGAGTGAAATCACGCGACTGTTTCCTCTTTAGGATTAATCAATTTTATTTTGTCGGATTTTCTCCCTAGATTCACCCGGGTATCACAAGCAACGATCGGTCAATCGATTTTCGTTGTCTATATAAAAATTTCGGGAGATAAATAAATTAAAAAATATTTAAATTTATGTATTTCATCACTTTGTGTCCGAGTTTATTACCGAGTCACGGACAGTCGAGTTTTTACCGGTACGAGAATCGAGATTCAAGGTCGAAACTAAAAATAAAACTATTTGTTTCTTTTTCGTTTCGTTTATTAAACGAATTCAAATCATTTTTTTTTCTTCCACGGGCCGCTAAGGTCGTCTACACTTTTTTTTCTCTCACCCAAAACCAAAAATAAAAATGAAAAATTCACACGCGATGCATTCGAAGGGTGAAATTTTGGGTTTCAGTTGTTTTTGGTGTATTTTTCGATAGGAATAAATGAAATATTTACCCATTTGAAGACCATCCGGGATTTGTTCACATTTATCCATAATTTATTTCGTTTTTCCGTCTCCAATTTTGTCTTTTTCTGTCAAGTTGATGTATCCACACGACGAATACGATGTTTGCGTCTACTCTCTAGAGTCTCTATTTTTGTTTTGTCTTGATTACGAGAGCTGGGAAACTACAACACGAGTTTGAGCTGGGAGAAGACCAAAAGTTTAAAGACGTTTAGAGTTAAGACTGATGGGGAATTTTCAAAATTCGCACAGTTTTTTTATCGGATTAATACTCACGGAGTAATTAACGTTGGAATAATTCAGCAAATGTTCCATTCTTCGTCGGTGAAAACACAGCAACTCGGATGACTCATCTCGTCCCCCTAAAACCACTAATTCAACTCACCCTCCTCCTCCTTCATATCCGACAGACTTTCATCGATATAAAACAACAACACGCGCCAACTTTGGAATTTACAAACAACCGAACCGGTTTTCGCGACTTTCCAGGGGTTGAATTGGGGAGGAATGATAAAATGTCGAAATTGTGGTGAATTAGAGTAGATTTATTCGTTTCACGGCATTTTAAATACGTTTTTTTAGAGTTAAAATCGATAAAATTCGTCATTTTCCGTTTTGGGTCACCGTATCGGGAGGTAGAGATACCGAGCATCGTCACGTGATCGGGTCAAAGACCAATCATCGAAGGCGATTTATAACGACCGAAGATTTGAAATTTTTGCCTTTTTGGCTTGGCCGAAGCCGTAAAATAATGATGGATGTCGGTAATTTAACATCGTCGATTGATTTGGGTGCGTTACCGTACGCAGGTTTACAAGATCTCGCAAAGAAATGCGGCCTCAAGGCAAATCTAAAGGTAATGAAATCAAAATTTCAACTTTTTCTGTCGTATCAAATCATGACGTGCGTGTTTACTGTTTTCACAGGCCGAGAAATTACGCGATAGCATTCGAGTACATCTGAAAACGACCCCGTCAGCAAACTCAAACAAAGCAAACGAGAAAACGGTAACAGAAAAATAATTTTTTTGTTTTTTTTTTTCGAAAAATTTATAAAATTTGAATTTTTTCAAATTTTTCAGGTTAAAAATTCCATAGAAAAGAAACAAATGCGCCGACGGACGTTCGAATTAGAAGAAGCAGCGATGGGGGCGTTAACACCGGAAATTTTATCAGAAAATAAAGATCGCGATGAAAAGAAAGTGGAGGAAGGGATGAAAAGGTCGACCAGAGCACAAGTTCTAAAAAGTTTTATTCCGCCCCCAATAAAATGGAAATTGATTGACGAAGAAAACAAGCCTCCCGTTCCGAAATCTAATGCCGAGAGCTCAAGTTCTCTTAGAAAACGAGTCGCATTACGTCCACAAAGAGTTCTACGAAGTTCGTATAGTAATTTTATCGATTTTTTATATTTTTTTTTTGTTTTTTAATAATTTTGCTTTTTTAAAAATAGAAAATCAGGATCAAACTAAGATACCGAGACCTACCAGAGTTTTAAACGATAAATCAATCGGAATCTCAAAGAAAACGACTCCAAGTAGTTTTAATTTTAAAAAAATAAATTTTTAATTTTTTAAAGAAAATTTTTTTTTTTTTATTTTTAGATTTTGCTCAAATTCATAAACGAATTTTCGATAAAATGGATTCGGTTGATGTTTACGCGGAAAAGAAACGATATAGAGCGAAACAATTACAGAATGGATTGACACCGAAGGAAGTTGCAAAGGTTGAAAATTGAAATTATGAAAAATGACAAAAATTGACAATTTTAATTTAAAAATAAAAAAATTTAAATTTTGTTTAACATTGAAATTATTGAAAAATTTAAAAAAAATTTTTAAAAAATTGTCAATTTTGAGAAATTTGTTTAATTAAAGGTTTTTTTTCTTTTATTTATTTCAGAAACCGGAACCAGCAGCTAAGCGTGCAATATTCATGCCAACAGTTTTGTCCGTCAAAGACGCGAATTTCAACTTTACAAAAAACGTTCCAGTTAAATTCCAAGCGTCAAAAATCCCGATCGGTAAGAAAATTTTGACAAATTCTTAGAAAATCCTTTTAAAAAT
>JAQFZO010001515.1:0-15475 GCA_034695885.1 Geophilus flavus
GTTCAAAATTTTTCAAAATCACACAGAAAATCGTTCAAAATTTTTTAAAATCACACATAAAATCAGAAAGATTTTAAAATTTTTCGGAAATTTTCCAAAATTGCCCCCACCCCCTGGGAAAAATTCCTGGATCTACCCATGCAAAATACTGGGTATATACTCTTAAAACTTTGAAAGTAGATAATTGTATGGATTCTTCTATTAATTCTTCAATTAATTTTATTTGCTGAAATAAAGTTATGAATTTTGTAAATGTAACATGAATCTTTCAGTTCAAATAATATTTACTTTGCACCATATCCATTTAATATCCATTGATAACTCGGGAAATAAATATTCGGTTAAATAAATATCCTGAATTAACTGAAAAGAAAAAAATATAAAATTATTTATTTATCAGACGATAAATATTGGTATTACCGGTACCTGTAAAGCAACGCCGACTTGTTCATCAACACCTTTGAATGACTTCATGCGTTTGTCCCATAATGATATAAATGTATTAATTTCTTTGATACCCAGACAATTCGGTCGTTTTGACTCGTATAAATATCTGTTCCACTAATGAGAAAATATTAATCAATATTAAAATTTTAGTATTTTTTACTGCAATATTACCCATAATTCTTCTCTGTATTTAAGTTGAGCTTTTTGTACAAGAATAAGTATATGATCCCAGACAACTGAAGTACCTCTAGCTTGCTTTAATCTATGTGGAGTATTCTGAAAAATACTGTAAATGAGTCTTGGCACAAGACAGCTTCACTAGTTACTACACCATGCAATGTAGTGCAGTGAAGCTCACTTGTCACTAAATGACAGTAATAATTGCTCACGTCAACGTATCGTCTGTATTTCACTATAGCTATTTCCCTTTCTTTCTCTAATCGTAATCTTTCTTCTTCTTTTTCTTTTGCTAATTGATCTTCTAGCAATTTGAAAAATTTCAAAAAAAAATAAAAAATAGGAAAAATGAAATTTAAATGTGACACTACCTTACCTTCATCTGCCATTTTTGCAGCTGCGTCTTTTTTCTCCTAAATTAAAGATTGTGGAATTATTTTTTCTTATCCAGAATATTAAATTATTTTTTATATTTTTTACTTACAGCCATTTTTTTTAATTCTAAAATATAATAAAATTACTGATTTTCTTAATCTAATTAAATTAATTCATAATTTATATTATATTATATGATTTTAAAATATATTATATTTTAAATTTCTTACTTTTAAGTTCCCACAGTGACTGAATGAGAGTCAAAAGCAGCCATTTGTTTGTATCATTGCTTAGCAACGTTCAATTGCTTGCAACGCCCTCTTTCGCTAAAGGATTGTATTGCCAAATACCAACATTAGAAACAAATAAAAATTATTTTTTATAATCATCCTTACTATAATCAACCTTCACAAATTAAAATTATAATAACTTTTACATTATTGTTACCACAATTATAAAATTTTAAAAACCAATACAAACATTACATAAACAAAATGACCAGGGTACTACAAAATGGCTTCATCAAGGGACGGAAGGAAAAGCGAAGCCATAGAGATTTAAATTTTTGGGACTATGGAAACTAATCTTTAAGAATAAATCTTTAAGAATTGAACTCGGATCATGTCTTCTGCAAGTACGAGATTACGGGTGAAGAATTTGTACAAAACGGTACCTCAAATATTATACTCACAAACTTGACATTCATTTGTTTACATTTCCATTCCTCAGTTGCTGTTCTTAGGTAGAGATTATCCAAAGGGATACGACTACTTCAAGAGCAAGCTGAAACCAGCTTTCATGAGAAACAAGGACATCACCGACCCCGAAATCATAGAACAAAAAATCAAACATGGAGAATTCGTCGTAAAAGAACTTGAAGCCCTTTACATGCTTAAAAAATACCGTACTTTGAAGAGAAGATACTACGATTGATGTTTAAAATGAATAAAAATATTAAAAAACAGAGAAAATGACGTTAATGTATGCTTTTAGTGAAAAATAATTCATTAAATAAACGTAAACAATTATTTACTATTTTATAATTACAAACTTTACAAGCTGGATAGGCTTTGCATAAACATAGTACACGATTATCAACAGATCATCTGCATCAATGCGTTAAAAATGTATAAAATTATGTAAGAAATTCTTTAAAAGGAGGATTCGGAGTTCCATCGGTCGAACCGGTCGCTCCTTCGTCGACCGACGGTTCTACGGGAATGGGTGTTCGCAATTCTTCGATTTGAAGATAAACCTGAGGTGTGGCTACGGTAATTCTCTGAAATTCCCTAACAAATGTCAAAATGAAAGCGTCAAACGTAATCGCTAATATCCATTCAGCGCCTGTGGCAATGACGTGTAAAGTAAATCCCTAAAATAATAAAAAAATTGATAAAATGTGAAAAATTATTTATAAAAATTTCAAAATTTATTCCATACCCCATCTTCGGGATACCATTTGGTTTTGTCTTCACCGTGAAATTGAGCTCGTGATAACGGACTCGCAATAGCGCCTAGGAATTAATGAATTATTTATTTTTTTAATTAAAAATTATAATTTTATTTTGAGTTGTTTTTACTCACAGATAAAAAATGCGATTGTGCTTATTATTGCCATGATCACACGAATGTGTGCCATTCGGCGACTATTGATCACAGGAGTTACCAAATACGATAAAACGGCATTTACCCATAAGTACAAGGTACCGGGGCCAAAACATATGAAAGCACCAATCACGTGAACAGTTAAAACGCTAGTTTCCTGCAAAAAATGTAAAAAAAAGTTAAAAATTCCAATTTTTCGTATAATTTAGGTGATTTAAAATTTTCTCACCTGAAAATTTGCTACTAAGCTGACTCCAATGGGAACGATCCATCCTAAAATCAGCGATATTTTGTTAAGTCGTGGAATATTATCACCTGTCAAGTGATATCGATAATAAGTGTGCACTTGTTTGTATCGCACGTAAACGCAAACACCGACTGCAATTAAAATAAATAAAATAAGTTTTTTGGTTCAGTTATTTTTTATTTTATTAAATACTTACACAGAACCGCACAAATGTTAAGCAACTGGCCGAATATGCAACTCTCAGGCACGTGGGTGCCCGTGTCACTAAATTATTAATTTGAAATATATTTTCACTGTTTTCGTTTGTTTTCTATGAAATTTTTACCTAATGTATGGAAATTCCGCTTCTGTATGGCCTAAAACTACTGCTATTATGTACCTGTGAATTAATTTGCGAGAGAAATAATGATTAGTGTCAGTTTTATGTCTTGTTAAATACGATTTAAAGAGAAATTTACGATGTGCAAAATGTAGCTGGAAAGAGGATGAATAAGCCTAAGGGTAAGAGGTAAATGCGATCGGTAACCATTTTTTCGAATTATTTGTGGTTTCACGTGATTTTAGAAGAAATATGATTTATTTTAAATCGTGAACTATAAAAAAAATATGAAGTGAGTGTTAATTTTTATAGTTGAAATTTTTTTTATTTGTTTTCATACTCACCGGGTGGATAAATTTCATTTAAAATGAGTAGCGGAATGGGTGAATATATAAAAAAGCAGCTAGCACATGATTGAAAACTTGCATCCTGCCCACATTTTCACGACAAAATCACTCCCGAGTCCGAAATGACGTACCACCACGAGTTTACGTCAATTTTACGAAGTAGGCTTGGCTGTCAGCATCGACGTTTACACCATCTAGTGACAAAAAGTGAAACTAAACTTTATAGCAAAGGACGAGAGGAAAAACCTGTTTACTTTTACTTTCACTCACTTTCCAACTAGTTTTCTCAATTTCACTTTCTTCATCCTTAGCTGCCCTTATCCTATTTTCACTCTTATCACATTTCCCCATCACTTTCTAGTAAAACTCTCACTCACACCTCACTTTCAACCACTTTTTCTTGACCCGACATCTTCCTACTTCCCCATTCCCTTTCTATTATTTTCACTTTTATTTTTCACTCTCAAACGTAAAAAAAAAAGTGCGTGCGGTTTTTCGCACTAACGAGTTAAAGAAAACTCTAAATTCCTTAGAAACATTTAAAATTTTATTTTCTTTTTAATTTGAAAGTAAAATGAGTAAAACTTTGTACAAAGGAGTATACACCACTCATGCACTGCACAACCTTACATTAAGGATTAAGTCAGCATTCGTTTATTTTCATTTTTAACGTGGTGATGATAAAAATATAGTTAACTGCGTCACAACAAACACTTTGCAAGGTTTTTATAGACCACGCCCCACACTCAAAAAATTAAGTTTCGCAAACTTATTGCTTCAGATATACAAACTTATTATGCAGTTTTTACTTTTCCTTTCATTTAATTTACAAGGGCGAAGTCAAACTATGACAAACCAATTATAAAACTTAAAATTAATTACAATAACAACACAATTATCATTAAATTATTATTTTACAAATTATTTTCCTCAATTGTTTGTCAGATTTGTCTAGAATAAATTAAAATAAAAGAGAGATTCATTTTTCAATTATTCATACTCAAAAATTTGTAATTTCACCTTTTTTCTTTTTTATAATAATAAAGACTAGAATCAATATTACGTAACCAGCCGTAAAAAATAATACTATGCATTAAAAAAAATATTTAAAAAAAAAAATACGACAACAACAACAAAAATTACTGACTCGTAGTAATAGAAACATTACCGAAAATAAAACATGGAAGCACCTAGGATGTAATTCTGGCCTAGTTTGACTAGAACTAATGATATGTCTTTTTTTAGTTTCTTTTATCTTTTTTTTCTTTTCATTCCTTTGGCAACTTTGAGTATTACAAACTTTGCTATTGTTAATTTTACAAATTAAACCAAAAAATAAAACAATTGTAACACCTTGCATCGAAATTAAAAAATTAAATTAAATTAAATTAAATTAAATTAAATAAACGATACATATAAATTAACAAAAAAAAAATTTAAAAATTAATAATAAGTACAATTACTTCACCCTTTCGTGTCATTGATATACCGCAGTTCTGTCTACTGCAGTAATTTTTAAAATTATGAACTTTTTTCCTTACACCTACAATTTGGAAACGGAAAAAAGTGAAATAAATAAAAAACCGACTCGGATCAAGTTTTTAGATTTGTTTTTTTTTCCTCAATTAGAAAAACCTAATTACCCAGACTATTCTCAGGATATTTGAAAATGTCTGATAAATTTCTTGAGCATATCTATAGATTCCTGAGTCTGTTGGGCGCACTGATAAAGTTCGTTCCGTTTGTGGATTTGAACCTGGATAAAAATTTTCATTAATTTTTGTGAATTTAAAAATATAAAGCGAAAAAACTTACAGCTATCGTTTCACCAAGCTGTTTTGCCTTCTGTTCCAATTGGCTCAACTCAGATTTAAGCTCCAAACTCCTTTTTAATAATCTTCGTTTTTCTTCCTCTTTTGCTAATGGTTAAAAAAATTTTTGTGTAAAAAAATTGAAAAATTGGTGAGATTGCATCGTAGGGACTCACCAGCCTTATGAGCAATGTAGCTGTGCACAATGGCCAATTGACCAGGCCAATGAACGGGTGCCTTCTTCATCAATTGGCATTTAGGACAAATCCAAGAACCGGAATAAGAATCTGAAGGCGAGGAATCGATACAGGTCCGGTGGAAGGCTAACAGGCACGTGTCGCAATGTAACAAATCTCCTCCACTTTGGCACACGGAGCATATTTCAGCTGAATCCTGGCATTCAAAAAATTAATTTTACTTTTCATTTTAAAAAAAATTTCTTAATGATTCAAGTATAGTCCCAACTCGTTTGTATGAACAAGTAAATGACCGGCAGTTTGTTCGTACTAATAGGTTTTTCGCATTAAATTTTTTTCTTACTAACGAGTATTTTTAGTGGTTTTAGTTTTGCGGTTCTTCACACTATCGAATTTCGCATTAAGCGGTTTAAAATAACATTGACTCTATAGGAAAAAAAAATCGGGAATTTTGCTCGAGTTTGCACTATGCGGTTTACACACTAACGAGTTGGGACTGTAATAATAATTTTTTTGTTTTTTACATCGATGCTTCCATTTCTAATTGGTGGTCCCGTTCCCCCGTTTGGCGACTGCCTATTCGAGGAACCGTCTTCGGGTGTGGCAGGACAATTACTGGCTGTTGAACCAACACGTGGACGACCACGCGGCTTCCTGAAGTTCAGTGGAAGTGGACTCGTTAAATAATTATTGGACTTTCGTTTTTTCTACACAAAATAAAAAAATTAATTAATTAATCAATTAATTAAAGAATTTTTTTCATTTTTCTTATCCTCACATCTCCAGATAATTCCCAATTCCCATAACTAAACTGCGGATTAGCAGTCGTACGTCTTTTCCTTTCAGATCTTCTATTTTGTAACTCTGATAATGTGTCGTGCGTTATAAGACCAAGAGCTGCCATGAAGTCTACTTTTTGCTATGAAAAATAAATATCAAACAAAAAAAAAAAACTCATGAGTAAATTTTAAAAAAACCACAAAAAGAAATATAACGAAAATAATAAAAAAACAAAATCATACAGAAATTATTATTCTTACGAATAATTCTTTATTATGAACACTATTAGTAATGACAAGTGAGTTATTGGTCTTCTCCTCTTTAAGCGTGGTCACTGGCGACGCTCGTTTCATTCGAGCAGACACAGTCGGAGACGGAGATGAAGAGGGCAACCTAACTTGAGGCTAAAAACGAGAAAAAAAAACAACTTGTTAATAATTTATTCATTTAAAATATTAAATATTAGGCCTGGGAGTTTAATCGAGTAATCAACCTGATTGGCTAAATTTGTACATCATGCCGTGTCAACTTAAACAATCAACAATTCAACATTAGCTGTATTGATCAAAATTTTTGAAATTTTTGAAATCGATGAAGATCAGGGGTAATTGGACTGATATCGACACAAAATTGTTGGAAAATCCATACAGAAATTCGATATAAATGGATTTCAAATCAATCCGTCTATTTTATACTGATTTATGGCGATTCTGTGGTGTTTTCCCTCGATTGTGTGCCAATTTACGTTCAATTACTCCTGATTTCCATTGATTTTTTCTTTAAAAGTTACAAATCATGTTTAAAAATATTAAAACTGATTAAAACTATTTTTTATCTTCATTTTTCAGCTAAAAACATCGATTAATCGGTTAAAAAATTTTGATTAATCGGTTAAAAATTTTAATAAACTTCCAGCCCTATTAAAAATGTATACCTGAACGAGGGTAGGCCTGAGGCACGGGGGTGGGTATTGGGGAACCCGAATGGCGGGAGTCAAGTTAAGTGCGGCAACGACTCCACTCGTGTCTATCGTGACACTACTTTTCGGACTCGTCGTCACAAAAATGGGTTTGTTCTGTTCGTTCGCAGTCATTTTGGGAACGAGTGTTGACGTGACTGCTACTGGAACCGATTTTATGGTGAATAAGTCGGATGTTTTCACCAATGAAAGTGGAGTTGTCTGTGAAAATTATAAATAAAAATTGTACATAAATTATTTATTTATTTTCTAATATTTATATATACTTGTACTGAGAGGTGATCGTGATTTACATCTCGTTGCACGTGATGAGAATTAGTTTGATGTTTTATTTCGATTTCTTTCCTAAGTTGTTGAACAACTTGTTTCTAAAAAGTTTTTTAAAAAATTATAAAATCTTAAAACTTTTATTCCATCCCGTGAATTTTATATTCATTTCCTACCTGTTTATCACTTAGTGCCATAATTTCAGCCTGTAATTCGTGTAATTGTCTTTGCAACAAGGCGTTCTAAAATAAAGGAACGATATATTAAATTAAAAAATCGATTAAATCATTTATTTATTTTTTATAACTTATTTAAAATCAAAGGTTAAACTCTCTTAATTTAAAATAAAATATTTATGAAAATTTTATATTTATAGAATTTTATTTTTTTTTCATTACCAATTTATTCAGTCGACTTAATTTGCAAAGTCAAATTAATCATGGGTAAAAACTGGTAAATCGATCTAAAATCGATCGATAATTATCTTTTTCCAAGTGCCAAGTTAACATTAACTTAAAAATAAAACTCGGTTTTAGCTCATTTCCGTCTAAAAATTCAATCACGGAAAGAAAATTGAAAGCAAACGACTCTTTTAAGTGCGGCCCAAATTGATCCAAATTAGGCCCCAAACTTAGGCCTACTTTGTGCCCAACACAACTTGGCACAAAGATCGATAAAATGACACACCAACTCTGCACACAGTACCTGAGGATCGGCTTTCATCTTGGAAACAAGGATCTGTTTATGAAAAAAGATAAAAATTAAAAAACATCGTAATAAAGTACCGTAAACGAATCGTTTCGATCGATACGAGCAATAAGTATTCGATAATCGATGCAAACGATGCTTAAGAATCGATGAAAATAAAAATTATTCTCTGATATAAACAGACGGGAAGACGCAGTTCAATGTCCGATAAAAGTGCAGCAAAAGTGGCAACAACTTAACTCAACTTCCTCCTTCGTAATTTCACATGATTCGAGCCAATCTACATCCCGATTTATATATTTAGACCGTCATCAAGATGCGATTTTAAGATGAAAAATTCATATAAACACTCATCTGCCCCCAACAATTTCAACCGGTTCAAATCTGCTCCATTTTTTTTCTTTTTAAACGTAAATCGCGATCGACAAACTAATTAAAACTCGTTCCAAGTACAATCACCCATTCAATTTTTCCGGTTTTTACAAACAAATGACCAAAACAATCGGTTGAAAATGAAATAAAAATTTTCAAAAAATATAAATTTTGCAGTTTGCTACTCGGTTAAGTGTGTTCACACTCTCGGAAATGAGGGAAAAAAGGGCTGAAATAGTGGTTTTGGTGGTTATTGACGTTTGTTTGGGTAGTGGCGGGTGTAAATAAAAAAATTATGTATGGAATAAACAGATCGAGACATTTTGTAAGGATGAAAAACTAAACAAGAAAAGAGTTTGTAAACCCACCTGATGGCTCTGAATTGCTACTTTCAACTGCTGCTGCAAATTTTGCAGCTCCATTTTACGTGAAATTCACCGATAATCCACTTTTGCTGGCCGTTAATGGAGTTGCAAAAAAACTGGTTTTAAGTGTGGAGAAAATATATTCGAGGGGTGTTGAAAATTATTGTGTTCCCCAAACTCCACGGGCCGAAGCCATTTCACCGCCGACCAACTCGCCTGCGCCTTGCTCGATTACGGTCGATTCGGTCTCTCCCGGTCCTTGTAAAGGGCCAAAGAGTTTGGAAAAAGTTGCCACTGCAACCCGCGTAATTAATGGAATGAGTAGAAAACTGTAAACAAACTTCTGACATGGATAAAAAGATTTTGCGGAGGGATTATTTAGTGTTGAATCAGAGCTCCGAATGAGGAGTAAAATGGCCGGCCCGATACCTTTGGTCGAATTCCCGGATGAAGAACTTTGGCAAAGGATGGGTTATTCAATCGTTACGTCACATGCACTTTGCACTCGACAACAACCGTTCCATTTTATGCGAAAAATCGTTTTTAATTTCCTTGTTTTAATAAAATATTCCATTATAATTGATAAAATGCTATCGAAACCGTTGTTTGTTTATTTTTTAATATAAATGACGTCATTTATGATCGGTCCCCAAATCGTTTCACATTTGAAATCAAATGGCCGCACTACTTTATTACGCCAGTTAACAAATTTGCATTCATTGTCTTTCAAACTTTGGTCTAACCTTCCCAAGCATTGTTTTCTATGCTTGGGAGTATAAAATCTTCCGTGTCATGCCGAAACTTTTGACTAGTAAAACTCTTTAAACCACTTTAAATCGAGATGCAAAATTTCGTGCCGCCAAACTTTGTATTCCTACTTTCATCATGGCGGCCTTCTTTGAATGCTGAGTTGATAGTTAAAGCATAAGAAGCTTATTTTGCACACTGCTAGTGATCATAATAAACAGTGTTGTCCATTTAACCAGTAAGTTCAGATTTATCGTAACGTTTTTACATTCCTACAGCATTTTAACGCCGTATTGTCCCTAAATATCGTCGCTAACGTAAGATTAGCGCCCAAGGTGGCATGTCATGCCGACGGCATTGCATTACCAAAGGATTAAATTTAAAACAGTTTAATATCAGGTGATAACCTAACTAAATCGCATCTTTTCACGATTTCCAGACATGGCTAAACGTACCGCTACCACACCCCTTCATCAAGATAACTGGGATCAAGAGAGTGATAAAGAAGAAGTAAGTTAAATGCTAATTGATATTGATTTATGATTTTTACAATTATCAAGAGACCGTTTTTTTTACAATTTACTAATTTATTCATCATAGGCTGGTTCCTTTACAAGTGCATCATCGGATGAAATGAAAAACAGGACAGTAAAAAAAGCGAGAAGACGAGTTTCGACACCAGTAAATACAATTTACATTAAAAATACCGAATTTTCGGCGCAAAAAAACAAGTTGTAACGTTTAAATTTCCATTTTTTTAGGACGTAACTGCAGCGGATCGTGCAAGCCAAAAATCTCATACGAATATTTTTTCGGGTCTCACCGCTTTTGGGGGGCTACATAATTCCAACGCATCATCCAACCTCTTCCATTTCGACGTAAACACTCCAAAAACGACAGAAGTCAACGGAAACTCAACAACAACAACGTCTGCGATAACGAATGACGCGACGACATCGACCGCCTCCTCTCTCTCCATGATGGACACGAGCACTTTCAACAACCCCATTACCGCGACCGGCGCCGACACAACTCCCTCGTCATTAAAACAAGCAACGACAGTCGGGGATTTCTTCCGCCGACTCCGACATCTCAACGAAGCCGTGGTCAAGTGGATCACGATGCACGTGCAACAAAACCCGCACTGCGTTTTGACGCCGGTTTTTCGCGATTACGAGAAATATTACGACGAAATGGAGCAAAGATTCCCGAATTTGATTTCCGTCACACAACCCACAGGCGGTTCCATGACGAGTGCGAACGCGGTCTCGCCTTCGATCAAGTCCACCTCGCCACCGATGTTGCAGACGAAGAATCCTCTGAATTTGGATTGCGTTCGACCCATCGCGCAAGCATCTACTGTGATGCCGGGGCATTTTTCCGGTGGGAAGAACATAGCTGGCGGTGTTCCGGCTACCGCTATGGAGACGCAGGGTGTTGATTTGGTCGAGGACGCGTCTGTGGTTGTTGGGATTCCATCGACTAATTCCATAATGCAGTTGAAACCGCCTAAACTCGATGTACCCAAGACAAGGTAGTGGAAATGAGGCCTGGATGAGAGAAATAGAATTTGACAATTTCCAAGTGGTTTTTACATTTCAGCCATTTTTGATCGATTTTTACACGATTACCAATTGATTTCCAGTCTTCCGAATGAATTTTAAATGATTTCTGAGATTTCCAAGTGATTTTCCACTATAACCGAACTATTTTCAAACAATTTCTGTGGGATTTTCCATTTTCCTATGGAGATTTACTTATGGTTTGTAAATGGAAAAATTAGAGATGGGCCGGAAAATCACTTGGAAATCTTCAGAAATCATTTAAAAAATCGTTCGGAAGGATGGAAATCAATTAGTAGTTGTCTAAAAATCGTTCAGAAATGGTAAAAAGTGAAAACCACTTGGAAATTGTCTAAAAAGTAGTTTGAAGACTGGGGTAAAAAGAATAATTTATTAACAATTTTTTTTTTTTTTCTTTCTTTTGGATAATTTTAGTTTAGGAACAACGGGTCCGATGTTTGCTGCTGCGCCAATGGCTACGGAAATGCGATCTAATGATAGCGACGAAGAGGAAGAAGCTGAACGTAATTTTATGCAATTTTGTAATGGGAAAAATAAAAAATGTTATTAATGTTAAATTTTTTTATTTTTTTATTTTTTTGAATTGTAGCTGAGCCAGAACAGAAAGTTCCAGTGGAGGAGGAAGGATCGTTTTACAGCAAGAAGTGCAAACTGTTCTATAAAACCGAAGGAACATTCGTAGAAAAAGGAATTGGAATGTTACATTTGAAAAAATGCGATGACAAGTTGCAGCTGGTGATAAGAGCGGATACTAATTTAGGTAAATTGTGTTTAGATGTCGAGAATTGAATAGAAATTAATATTTTTTAAAATTTTTTCCTGAAATTTAGGTAATATTTTATTGAACATCATCGTCAATCCTTCATTTCCAATACAGAAAACGGGCAAAAATAATGTAATGATTTGTTGTGTACCCAATCCACCCGTTACGAGTAAAATGGAAGCAAATACCGCGATTCCGTTATTGATTAGAGTCTCAACAACTGAAATTGCCGAGGAATTGTTAGAAAAGTTAAAATCCAATTCTTGAATGTATTAGTTTGTTATCTTATTATTTACACCATTTTATTCCTTTATTTAAAATAAATTCCATCATCATTCGATTAAAATTTTTGTGTGATGGCGTAAAATGTTCTAAAATTTTTCATAAACTTTTTATTATGTTTCCTTCCGAAAATAAAGAATTGACTCATTCGAGCACTTTGAAATAAAAAAACCAAAAATCTTACCTTCGACAGGATTAACAACAATTTTATGTTGTGTTGTTCAATTAACATCAAATTGACCATAATTATCACATTTTATTCAAATTTTCGTCTTCTAGAGACCAAATATCGGTGGTAAACATTTTTTAATAAAATTATTAAAAACCTCTCCGCATATTTGAATCCCTAGAATCTGCCCATTCTTCTTGACCAACGAGTATCCTGCTATTTAAAAAAAAAAAAGAAGTATTTTGAGAGATTATCATATTTAAATATACGAAAACTCACTTGTTTCATTCGAAAAATGTCTCCTCCGGCGAGTGGAAGCGAAGGAGGCAATGGAGGACGGCGATAACCACCCCAAGGCGGAGGACATCTAATAATCACATCACACATAAATAATTAAAATAAATAAATATATCAACACAAATTACTAGGGAGAGGATAGTTATCTAAATAAATATTTTTTTTCTTGCAAAAACACACATTCAAATCTCCTAATTTGAAATATAAATAAATATTTTAGTTACATCGTTCACTTATTCCCCAATCATATCCTGTGATTCGGAACGTAGTTTTTCACAGCATAAATCTTTACTAAGCTCTAAATAGGACTGAAATTACTCGTGAATATATGTTATAAGCCCTTATAATCAAATTATTCGAAATTGGGTGGTGTAAATTTAAAAAATATAAATATTTCTCCGTTTTTGGCAGATATATTTTTTTTGCATATTGACTGTATTTTAGTAAATAACTATCCGCTCCGTACAAATCACGTTTGACATACGGGGGACACGGCATTACAGGCCACGCAGGAGCAAACTGTTGACGAGACCAGTTGTCGGCAGGATACGGGGTTTCCCAATACGGTGTCGGCGGCCACGGTGTATGCCCGTATGGAGGAATAGCCATTTGCAAATGTGGACCCGCGTTTCTCATGACGGGTGGAACCCTTGGCGGTGACACTTGATGACAATGAGGATTCCATACTTCATTTGCATGCCGAATGTCAACGTTTGGAATCGGAACTTGTCTCACAGCGGCCGTAGGGTTGTTCGGATGGTTAGTTTTCATCCCGTTACGCCACCAAGTTTCGCTGTTTGTGGTTTTCTTAGTTGTCGGTGAACCTCCATGGACGTTCCATTGGTTGTTGTCTTCGCTGTACGAACGTTTTTTGTGCCGGATGTTCAGATATTTCAGTTGTTGCTTCAATTTTTGCATTTTGTAGTTATCCTTTGAAAGAAATAAATAAAAATTAAATTAAATTGAATTTATTTTTTGATGGGAAAATTCGTCTCTCACTCCTTTTTGTTCCGCTACTTGTAAATAATTAATTAAATATTCACGAGCTCGAATGGAATTCCACGGCAATTTCTCCAAAATGGTGCTCATCCGAGGTAACTCAGGGTCTGGTTCTTCTTCGTCCACGTGTTGATTAATCTAAACAACCAAAAAAAAATCAAAAAATCAAAAAATAATCAACAAATTTTGTAAAAAATCAAAAAAATCAAAAAAATAATCAAAAAATAATCAAAAAATTTTGTAAAAAATAACAAAAAAATAACAAAAAAATTTAAAATTTAAAAAAATCAAATAAACACCAAAAAAAATCAAAATAATTTATATTAAAAAATCAAACTCACCGTGGGCCGAAATCTCGGTATTGGTGGATTCTCAGAACTCGTTCCCAACGCAACAACAATCCCATCTTTAACATTCTCGTATCCCAACGGTGTAACTCTTCCATTTTCGTTAACATCAGTAGCCGAATGTTGTTCGTTGACGCCCAGCAGACACGAAGTCGACAAACTGCAATAAAGACTCCGCGCACCGCCAGACGCAGCCACAGAGTCGTTTTGCCCACCATTCTGAAAAACGCAATGCGCAGAATGGCACTGCGGATAACCACGACTCCGGCTAGAAGAATTTGTGACAATTTCCTGCGAGTCTTCCAGACATTCCTCGCCGTCGTCTTCGAACAAGTCCAACGGGACGTAAGATTCGTCCACGTCGTCGTCGAGATTGTTCACAGCATCGACACTGACCCAGACGTTGGCATCGGCGTTCAACCATTGACGTCTTTTTATATGTACATGATCATCCCCACTCGCAACTCCACGTCCATCTAACACGTTACTCGATTGGCATTTGGCGAAAGTCGATTCTGAGTCGCATACTTGAACGTCGGAAACGCAAACCTAAAATTACAAACAAAAATATTTAATTTTTTAACTAATTATAGTATCAAAAAATTCCAGAAGAAATAAATTAATTAAAAATTCCAAACCTGTGTGTCCCCATCCATGCCTTTTGGTCACTTTGATCCAGGATTCGTAACGGAACCTAAAATGCTATTGGACTTTACTTTTAAGCCTGAAATGTAAAATGGATATAAAAATTATTAAATATTCTTTTGAGGATTGTTAAATAATTCATCAAGTAACATTTAATAAAATATTTACCCAAAATCAAGGTCCATCACGTTTGTCCTGTAAACCTTTTTTTTTATTTTAAATAAAGAATGTTTACACGTGCTGCATGCATTATTATTATTATATAATATAATGTAAAAATATAATAATAAACATGACACATTTGTAGTAAATACACATTTCTTTTAATTCATCCGATTTTCAATGAAAATTTTGTACTTTTTCTTTTATAAAACATTTTTTTTTGTACTTTTAGTACACAAACAAATAAAAATAAAATTAAAAATTAAAATTTATAAAAAAAAAAAACAAAAAAACTGTCTTCCAAATATATTATAACGCTATTTAAAAATATACAAAGGTATGGTACGACTGGTACGGTTCACATCCGAACAATTTGTTCATTAATTTGGAATTAAAATTAAAATTAAAATGAAAAATTAAATATTTTTGTTTGTAATTTTAGGTTTGCGTTTCCGACGCTCAAATATGCGACTCAGAATCGACTT
>JAQFZO010001516.1:0-15471 GCA_034695885.1 Geophilus flavus
AATTTTCAACTAAAGTCGATGAAAATTTATGAAAATTTGATGAAAATCCATCATTTTCCACGTAAAATCGATGAAAATCGATGAAAAGTTATGAAAATCGATCATTTTTCACTTAAAATCGATGAAAATTGATCACAATTTTCAATAAAAATCGATAAAAATTCATAAAAATTCAAAATTATAAGGAAAATCCGAAACAATTCAAAATTATACGAAAAAATGAATAAAAACTCAAAATTTTCATTAAAAAAAATCACGTAGCCAAAGTGCGTGACAAAAGCAAAAAAACAATTTAATCGAAACATTTTTAAGCCGCCATTTAGGTTAAACTTGATGAATTTTGTCATTTTTTGGTGCTTTTTAGCCGCCATTTTGGTTTTATTTGACGAATTATAGCATTTTTTTTTAAGCCGCCATTTTGATTCCAACTGACAAATTTGGGCATTTTTGGGTGTTTTTTTAGCCGCCATTTTGGTTAAACTTGATGAATTTTGGCATATTTTGGTGTTTTTTAGCCGCCATTTTGGTTTCATTTGACGAATTTCGGCATTTTTTTTTTTTTTTTTGTGAAATTCTAGTATTTCGGTGGACGCCATTTTGAGATTGTTGACGAAAAGTGGTATTTTTGAGTTTTTGAATTTTTTTTTTTGAAATTATTGGTTTTTGGCGACCGGTTTTTTGTTTTTGGCGACGAAAAGTCGAATTTTCGAATTTTTTTTTTTTTTTTTTAATGAAATTATGTGATTTTGGACGCCATTTTGTTTTCTGTTAACAAACAGTGATTTTTAGGATTTTTTTCTTTTTTTTTTGGCGAAATTATGCATTTACGGTGGACGCCATCTTCATTTCTGTTGATAAAAAGTGATTTTTAGGATTTTTTTATATTTTTTTGGTGAAATTCTAGTATTTCGGTGGCCGGTTTTGAATTTTTGTTGAATAAAAAGTGGTATTTTTAAATTTAAATCCAACTTACAATAATGATCCTTGCAGGCCCGAATCTTACCTACCTTCCGGTTAAAAATGAACGCAATTGCTGTAATTATAATTTCAACATTACGTACAATTTCTAGAAAATTAGTTTTTTAAAAGTAGTAAATCTCATTCTTTCTCAGATCCTGGTTTTGCTTTTTGCGATGATTTGTCTGGCATATGGTATGTCGTCAGCGGCGGACTTGGGCTTGCCGAAGCTCCTTACATTGAAAGTCGTGTAAGTATATTTATTCCGAAATTTTATACCGAGATGTTTTTTAACCACACAATTTTTATTATAGTGTACATATACGGCATAATAATAAGATTTGTTTTTATTTTAGATGTCCAGATGATCCCCTTTCTGCGCCATGTACTATCACTATAATAGAATAAAGTGAGTAAAAATGAATAGCCATGCATTCTTTCATTGTAATTGATTATCTTGTAACAAGTTACCTACAGCGATGATTTACCACCACGGATTGAACTGGCTCATCGCTGTTAAACATGAATAAATAATTATTGCATGATATCATGTCTGATTACTTAAAAGCACTGATTCGCTTTGTCGCGCTTACTTCAGAAATAAATAAATAAAAGAAGAGTTTTCTTGGGTCCTTTGTACACTTGGTCCAAAGGGAAGTTTATTTATAGCAAAACTTAGGGGGAAAAAGTGGTTATGCCCAATAAAAAACCCTAATAGCAGAAGAAGATACAATAAATTCCTACTTCGACTCACTGTAATTTCTGCATTGGTGCGGATATTATTATTTGGGCCTAAGTTTCGCAAATGTGGCACTTTTTATGTGCGAGTGCACTACCTTGAAAGGGCTTAGGTGCGGTGACTTCAATCTTAGCGGTTGAGTGAGACTTCAATCTCTGGTCATTCCTCAATTCTTCCTAATCGGGCCTGACTCACAAGTCAGTGGAGACGATGAAGTTAGTGTTGCTGTAGCTGTGGTACGGTAGATGTTGAAGTGACCAGCAGCAACTTCTGGATCTGAGCTCAGGAGGGCTCGGCGGGCACTGGGGTCGGTATAGGGATTGGCGCCTAAGGGTCTTTGGAAAACCCAGGACGTAGGAGATTAGAAAACTGAATCCATATATGACTGGACTGGACTCGGGCCTACCACAACTTTGCAACATAGGCATCACAAATTTTTAGGACTAGTGGCCACTATTCAGCAATCATTCTTTTAATTTTAGCAAAATAAAGCAAGAAGTATGTGCGTATGGCCACGTTTAAGACTAAATCGGCGGTATTCTTTTGCTGCAGTTAAATTAGGTCGCTTACTTGTGTTTAGGGTATTTTCGAATCCGCTCGTCATGGTGAGTTAGAAAATCGATGTCCCGAGGGTCGCAGGTATGCGCAGTAATGAGAAAATCGCATTGCTCGCAAGTGTACATCCTACATTACACTTACAAAAATCATCCTTTATCAAGGGTTTTTTTTTATGGGCAACCGTTTTCCCTCAAGGTTTCTATACTAAATAAATTTGCTTTTACCTAAGTTGGTTTGAAAGAACTCAAATTTCTCTTTGCATTTTTATTTCGTTTCGGTAAAGTAATTGACTACAAACTTCAGTAATTTAAACCAGACTAACAAGGTCAACTAAGGACAACCTTCCGTAGGTAAACGGCAGAAACTATTATAACCAAAATGATCACGAAACAGTGCACAACTGAATCAACCAAAGGCCTCCAACACATCGGCGATGCAAGTCCGAGCAAGTCGTCCAAATCGCAAATCTATTTTGCACTAGTGTGTTTGAAGGACATTTTTATCCAAAATATGACCCCAACTGTTGCATAATTTTTCTGTATAAAGGAAGTAGCCACAACTCTCACGATTGTCCGTGCTACTCACATCCCAGTGTCCGAAAGCATTAAGGATATTAGTCTTGATCATTTTTGCACCATTTTCGATGAAAATTGATGAATTTTACATGATTTTTGTTGAAATTTGATCATTTTTCCATGAAAATTGATCATTTTTGCCCGATTTCGGATGAAATTTGATCATTCTTCCATGAAAATTGATCATTTTTGCCCGATTTCGGATGAAATTTGATCATTTTTCATAATTTTCGGTGAAATTTGATCATTCTTCCATGATTTTCGATGAAAATTGATCATTTTTACATCAATTTCGATGAAAATTGATCTTGTTTCGTACATTTCTTGAATTTTTGGAATAAAAATAAATTATTTTTTGAAAATTATAAACATTTCTCAATTAATCAACAACAAAATTTAGCAATTTGGATAGAAAATAAAAGTAAATTACGACAAATATTGAGTACTTGCAAGAAAATTTACGTAAAAATTGTTAATTATGAGAAATTTATAAACTCATTTTAAATTATTGGCTTAGAATCAATATTTTCGTCGTAATAAACTTGAATTTTCCACAATTTTCGAATGAAAAAAATTGAATTTTGATTTATCTTAGCAAATTTTCGGACAAAAAAGCAAAATTAGATGAAATAAATTCAAATTTTGGAATAAAATTGAAATTAATTGATAAAAAATATTTTTTTTCGTTGAAAATTGATCGATTTTCATCGATTTTCATCAAATTTTCATAAATTTTCATCGCCTTTAGTTGAAAATTAATTAATTATCATCGAATTGTGACAATTTCTATCGATTTTTTTTCAATTTTCGTCATTAAAATATTAAAAAGATTTGAAAAAGTGTAAAAATTGTTAAAAAATTGACTAAAATCGATAAAATTTGATCAAAAATTGACTAAAATCGATAAAATTCCATCTAAATTGATCAAAAATGGATAAAATTCCATCTAAATTGATCAAAAATCGATAAAATTCCATCAAAATGGATCAAAAAATCAAATTTAGAATTTATTTTCGTTGAAAGTCGGCTCTGGTTGAAATAATTTTTCCGCAATTTTTGCTACTCACGCCCTTCGTGTGCGTCCCGACTCGTGTATTCTATGGTTCCATCGTGAGCCTTTTTCGAATCTGGAGCATAAGGTTTGTGGCCATCGTCGTTTAAATACCTACAGGAGAGTCCGAAATCGACTAAATAAACCTAAAAATATTCATATTTTTCAATTTTACATCGGGTTTAAGTAAAAATTTAATAAAAATTACATCGTCGCTAGATTTATTCCCGAAACCGAGTAGTAAATTCGAAGCCTTGATGTCACAATGTACGTAACCACAATCGTGAATATATTCCAAAACATCGAGCTAAAATATCAAAGATGAAAAAAAAGTTTAAAAAAAATTTCCATAATTTTAATCGAGGGAGCCGCCATTAACGAAACTCTTTCTAAAACTTTCAGGAAATCCATTTGAAATCCAAAAATCCACAAGAAATCAATGGAAATCCATTTGAAATCAAGAAATCCGTAGGAAATCTTTCTACATGACTCGAAACGTAATGGCAACCCCGTCGTTTCATACTCACGATTTTAATTCCTAAAGTGAGAACTGTTTTATCGCTAAACATTTTCCCATTATCCACAAAAAATTTCTGCAAATCGTTCCCGAATCGTTCCATCACTAAAAACCGATATTTCGTTTCATTAAAAACGAGCGAACCCGATCCGACGAATTTCGGCATCCCGAGAAACTTCAATCTTCGTTCCGCCTTCCATTCGTCGACTAAAATTAATAAAAAAAATTAATCAAAACTCAAATAAATGTTAAAATTCGGTTCTTAAACCTCACTTTTTTCACTTTTCGCTATACGAAGATAGACGTGGATTTCCGTAAACAACGGTCCGTTAGTATGGGGTTCAACTTTGATCACAAATTCCGCATTTGGCCCAACAACTTTCGACACGTCGTTCGATGCTAAAAAAAAAAAATCAAAATATATTAAAAATACACATTTATTTCCCAATTTTCCACTCTTTTTACCACTATAGATCTCCCCGAAACCACCGACACCGATGGATTTGCCCAATTTCCACTGTTTTTTATTCAAATCTGCCAAAACCAATCCTTCGGTTAATTTTTCTGCCAATTGATGACCGTTGGCCGCTTTCGGTTTTGCCTTTGCCTTCGCCTTCGGTTTGACCACGACGTCCGGTTTGCTCGGTCCATTTTTCACACATTTTCTTTCCCTGCGCTGCATTTTTCTTTACGATCTAATTGAAACCCCTTCACATCGACAAAGAATCCACCGCCATCCGCATTTGAATGTTACCACTCGGTCGCGATCCCTATAATTATTCCGACGTGACCGGTCGCATCCATTCGTTAGTTCCGACGTTTACTCCCCAGATGGCAGCGCCCGTCGTCATCAAAGATCAAACACTGACTTTATCTGCTTTTCTCGCATAGAAAACTCCAAAATCTGGTGAAAAAAGTCATGGGAGACGGAGATATCGCTGCTATTTTGGATTTGCTTTGCAGTCCGAAGAAATTAGAGCGGGACAGAGCAATCCCGAGTTTAGAAAAATATTTACAAGTTGCAAATGCGAAGGAAATCGAGTGTTTGGGCGACACTTTCATCAGCAATGCCGAGACGTTGGGTTCGAGTTGGGAGATGCGGAACTGTAGTATGTTGGGAGCCAAATGTCTGCTCATGTATTTGAGTGCCGAAGATAAATATTGCGAAGAATTCGGATTCAGAATGCGAGTCATAGCGCTCGGGTTCTTGACGGATGACGAAGTTCGTGTACGAATGGCTGCGGGTTTGTTTTTAATCCGTCAAAATTTGATTTTTCTGAACTAAAAAAATTTTTTTTGGTTTTTTAGGTGAAGTTTTGGAAGTTTTGTGTCAGAAATTCGGACGGTTGATATACGAACAGAGTAAAGAGACTGTTTTGAATTTAATTCGCACGAATTTGGCGAGAGATATGTCGAATCCCGATTTGTCGCCGTCGACGGAGTTCAGCGAAGCGAATAAATTTATTGAGAAATTCCAACCTTCGACCGAACGACGTGTAATTGTCTCTTACATCTCAATCTTAAATATGAAAATAAAACAAAATTTTGTATTTTTAGCATTCGGATGCGGCGCAGATTTTTCACGACACTGCCGGATGGAAATATCTCGAAACGAGCATGAAGTAAATGACGTCATTAAACGTAAAATACTTTAAAAAAACGAATTTTAAACTGAAATTTTAATTTTTTAGGGCGTTGCAAGCGATGGTGGACGGATGTGGCAGTCAATTCGAACCGTGTGTGAATCAAGAACTCGTCGATTTAATATTTCAAAGTCTTTCTCACGCGAATCGTTTCGTACGCGAAACTGGGTTCGGCGTTTTGTCGTCGCTCATAGGCGGATGCGTGATTCAACACGCGGATAACGAAGGTGAAAATGAAATAAAATTACATAAAATTTGGAATTTAATGGAAATTTTTTAACAGCCGGCACTTCGTTGACGGAAAGCAGCCCGATTCTCACGTTCGGACATCAGTTTAGTCGACATCTCGGTGTCGGCTTGACAGACAACTGGAGCCAAGTTCGGTTGGCAGCTGCCATGGCAACGAGGAAATTTTTATCCACCGTCGGAGAAGACACAAGAGAAGCTTTTTACCCGGAATTAATTCCAAAGTTGTGCCTCAACAGGTGAAAATTTCGGATATTTTAATAACATTTCACTTGTTTTACCTGAATAATCACTTAAACGAATGAAATAACAGTAAAACATATTTTAAATTTTTTTTAAAGGTATTACTTGGCCGAAGGTGTGAGGAATTATTCCCAAGAAACATGGCGACAGATCGCCGGTACTGAGGGCAAAGAATTAGTTCGAAAATACATTA
Source organism: Geophilus flavus (assembly GCA_034695885.1). Classification (NCBI taxonomy): domain Eukaryota; kingdom Metazoa; phylum Arthropoda; class Chilopoda; order Geophilomorpha; family Geophilidae; genus Geophilus; species Geophilus flavus. The sequence continues at coordinate 6,723 of JAQFZO010001516.1, forward strand.
AGAGCGTCGTGGAACATTATTTAGAACAAACCAAAGTGGAAAATCACGCCGTGCGTGAAGCCGCTTGTTCCTGCATCGCCGAATTGGCCGTCAAGGTTCGATAAAAAAATAAAAAGTCAACAACCGAATAAATTTGTAATTTTTGATTTTAATTTCAGATCGATCCCGTCGCGGTACAACCTTACGTTCCCCAATTACTCACCACGTTAATCGAGTGTTTTGGCGATGATAGCTGGCCAGTCAGAGACTGTAAATTGTTTTTAAATATTTTTAATTCTCGATACGTACATAATAATTAATATTTTACGTTATTTTTAGCTGCGTGTTTGGCGAGTGGGAATTTTGTATTTAGTTATCCGGAGGAATCGCGGTAATATTTAATAAAATTCTATTTTTTATTACAAATATAATTAACTTAGACTTTACTTTTCTAGGAGTTCGATGGAAACTTTGTACCCTCTTTTCTTTCTCAATTTGGAAGATACGATTCCATCTGTTCGTCAAGGAGCCGCTGCCGCATTGACGAACGTTGTCAAAGCTTACGGTGAACAAGAAAAAAAATTTTTAACTAAAAATTAACAACAAAATTGGATTTTCAGGCGACGAAGCACTTCCGATAATCATGAATAAACTAAAAGAAGGATTAATAAACGTGAAAAACCAACAAGCCGAATCGGCGAAATATGCAGACATAGAAAAAGGACCCGCAACTTTCGGCGTTGTGAAACGATTACGAGATAACGACATGGAATTACACACGAACCAAACGGTTAATCGATTTATTTATTTTTTAATTTAAGAAAAACAAAATTTTTTTTTTTTACAGATGTATTCTTGTGGTTCCCTGGCCCCCAAAATGGGTCGAGGTTGTGCCAGTGGCGGATGCATGAGCGGGATGCACAGAACCTTCCGACAACCCCCACAACCCTGGGAATTGGCCGACGGATGCATCAATTTGGTGTCGGAATTGTCGTCTCTTCCGATCATGACGCCATACATGCCAGAGTATCTAGATTTGATCGCAAAATCCATGAATTATCGCCACTACACGCATCACGTTAATTTATTAGAAACCATGTGCAAAATGGTAAATGAAAAATTGAAAATTTTTATCCATTTCGTTGATTTGTACTTTTATTTCGAACTAAAGTTGCCGATCATCGCTAAAGGAATGGGAAAACGGGAATTTAAAGCGTATTTGGACTTGTTTTTGGAACCGATATTTTATAGTTTGGTAATTTTATACATTTATACATCATTTTTGAATTTTTTAAAAATTTTTTTATCATTTTAGAATCTCGAAAATGCATTAACATCGAGTGCAGCGAGTCAATGTCTTAATCAACTCAGCAGTTTTTTGGGACCAAACATTCTTCGAACGAGGATCGAACTCTTCCAACCGGCGTAAGATCAAAAATCCGATAAAAACTCGATTTTTCATTAAATATCGATATTTTTTCAATTTTATTGATTTAGATACGTGTCGCAATTGGATGCCAATTTGCACATCGCTCCTTATTAGCCAAAACGTCGTCGTTTTACTTATTCTTCACGTCATTCGACTTTTCCACTCATAATTTCCATCGAAATTTTTCATAATAAATAAGTTTAAAAAGTAAATTAATTAATAAATAAATTAAAAGAAAGATTGAAAACAAATGTTCCAAATTTTATTCCGTGTCGTTGCCGGTTGATTACAAAAGATAAAATGGCGAAATGGTGGTAAGAGTACATGAAGAAACGAAAAGTGAACAAAACCACAAAGAATTTTTTTTCGCATTTTAATTATCATCGTAACAAACTTCTCGTTTTTTAAATCATTTTATAATCAATCCTTTTCCGCTATAGCCACTAGATGGATGTCTACTTCATGCTCGGTTAAAATTCTACAAAAAAAACAACAAATTTCCATAAAAAAAAATTATTTTTACAAATTTCATCATCAAAAAAATCACCTAAAATTTGGGGAATCTTTAGAAACGACTCCAACTTCTATTTCAGAAGGTTTGAAATCAGCAGACAAGACGGAAGATAATGTAGTAATAGCCAACTAAAAATGAAAATGTAAAATATGAATTTTCGATCGATTAAATTTGAATTATTTTTAATTTTCAGACTTGAATCGCTTCATCCTGTGTATAATTCTGTTTCTTCTTAAACTTCTTTTCGAGATAGCTGTTGGCTTCGGCTTGTTTCACGCCCACACTGGTCGCTCGGTAACCGCAATAATAACCGGCAGGATCGGCTTTGAACACACAAGCGCCGTTTTCTTCGTCGTAAGCGATCAAAATCATGCCTGTAAATGGAAATAAAAAATTAAAATTAATTAATTTCATGGTAAAAAGACACAAATAAAAAGTTAGTTTAAATCTTACTGCAGCCTAATGGTCTCATCTCGGCATTTTGCGTGTAAACTTGTGAAATGTCGGCTATCCTCTTGCACAACATGTCGATTGGAATTTCATATCCGTACTTGTATTTCCAATTCGCAGCTTCGTAACGGGCTCGTTGAACCTGCGATTTTCCGTCAGCTGAAAGGAATTTTTCAGTTTTTCATCAATTTTCATAAAAATTTGCATTTTTCTTTTATTTTTTCACGAGTTTCGTGTTTTTTGGTCATTTTTTTCCACAAATTTGTATTTTCCAATGTTTACCGATCAATCCCGTCATCACACATCCGATTTTTTCCGTCAGCTTATACAAATGAGTGACCGTTATTGCGTCTAGTAATTTATCCTGTGTAAATAAATAAACAATTAGGCTTAAGAGATCGATGACTTCATTTTTCCAATTTTTCTTACGGGAACTTTCTTCTGTGTAACACAAACTGCGGTGTCGACACCTTTCAAAGCCACCGAGGTCATCCCTCCTTGATTGATCGCTTTGAAGGCATACTCTGCAAAGAAAGAGATATATTTGCATCGATTATTAGTGTTTTTGAGTAAAATTGAATGGTGACAAGTGACAATGCAATTTTGCCCATTTTGTTTCTCTCGGTTGTTTTTGACAATTTTTAGCGAGGCAGATCGAGGGATTTTATCTTTTTGGTTTAGTTAATTGGAAATATTCCTCACCGACTTGATATAATCGTCCTTCTGGAGAAAATATCGTAATATGACGATCAAAACCAGCACTACTTCCACGAGCCATCTTTCATCTGAGCTGTGAGTGGTAACGCGAAAACGAGATCTCCTCCGTCGAAAACGCTAACTCATCTACGAAAAGAGAAATTAATTTTAAATTTTACTTATCTGTATATAAAAATACTTTTTATGATGATTCATGGGGAAAATAATCGGAAAAAAATTATAACGAAGGATAAAAACAAATTCGGTGAAATATTCCGTCTTACGTAACGTAGCAAATCCCGTTTTCCACCCATTCGGGTTTTATCGATACCGCTTGTGTGTGCTCAGGTGGCACGACAACAAATCGAGTAAACCCGAAAAAGCTGCGGAAAAGAGAGGGTGGTTCGAGAGCTAAACAAGTAAATCGAATAGAAAAAATCCACTTCTGCACACAAAACGTCAACTTTTAACCCTGAATGACGCGCAGCTCCACATTACGATGAATTCGCGAATCATGGTAGACAGAATTTGACAGATCGCTTGATATTTTCCTCGTTACAATATGCTCAGATCGCCCGTAATTCTTTGGCAAGTATTAAAAAAATTAAAAAAACAACAAAGATCAACAATTTCCACTCATTTATTCATAAAAATTGTTCATTTCCAGGCTCGTTATCAGTGTTTTTGTCGTCTTCGTGTTTTGGCTGTCTTCCATCATGACCTCGGAAACCGGCGAAACGAGTTTACCCGTCGTCTTCTCCAATCAATCGTGGATCATCCGTTTATGTCTCAATTTATTAGGTTACGCCACCATTTTAGTACCAGGCTACTTTATTTTGCAATACGTGAAACGAAATGGATTCGGCGATCAATCGAGTGAGACAAAAAGAGAAAAAATTTTTTTTTAAAAATCGAAAATGTCCAAAAAATAAATATTTTCCCGCCTTTTCCAGGTTCGAGATTCTTATCAAACACATTGCGATTATGTTTTATCGGAAACGAAGCGGAAAAATTAAAAAACAGCGACAACACGGAACGAAGCACGATGCAAAACGCGCGAGTTTTGTCGTTTTGCGCCGTCGGATTGGGCGGATCGTATCTGATCTGGGGATTTCTACAAGAAAAAATCATGACCACCGATTACGTATCGACGGACGGCAAATTGGCACGATTTTCCGATTCGCAATTCCTCGTCTTCATCAACCGAATCCTCGCTTTCGTCTTATCCGGCGTCGGAATAATTCTCATTTCCCAACCACGTCACACGATGGCGCTCTACAAATATTCCTACTGTTCCTTTTCGAACGTGATGAGCAGTTGGTGTCAATACGAAGCTTTAAAATACGTCAGTTTCCCAATCCAAGTGTTGACAAAAGCTTCCAAAGTCATCCCAGTCATGATAATGGGTAAAATCGTATCGAAAAAATCGTACGAATACTACGAATACGGTACGGCGCTCATAATATCGGTGGGAATGACAATGTTTTTGTTCGGAAGCGCCGAAGAACACAAGAAAACGACGGAAACGACTTTTTCGGGACTGATAATTCTATTCGGATACATGGTTTTCGACAGTTTCACTTCCAATTGGCAACACAAATTATTCACTCAGTACGAAATGTCGTGGGTACAAATGATGTGCGGAGTTAATTTATTTTCGTGTCTTTTTACGAGTGTTTCGTTGCTTCAACAAGGCGGATTCGTCACGTCGTTTCGTTTCATGTTGACTTATCCGAGATTCGTTCTCGACATAATCGTTTTGTCGTTTTGTTCGGCCATCGGACAAATGTTCGTGTTTTATACGATTTCTCAGTTCGGCGCCATCGTTTTTGCGTATATTATGACTTTTCGTCAGTGTTTGGCCGTTCTTTTGTCGTGTTTGGTTTATAAACATCCGGTCGACATGTTTGGCGTCATGGGAATCACTTTGGTATTTATTGCGGTCTTTACGCGGACTTATTGTAATCAGAAGAAGAAGAAACGGAGTAGTGTTGACAATACGAGTCGTGTTTGATGTTTTTATGATATTTTTGTTTTATTTTTTTGTGTTTGAATCTCTATATAGACATTTTATAAAGTTGAAATTAATAAAGTATTTCTATTGATATTTGAAATGTTTGTTTGTTGATTTCGATGCAGGTGCGGTTGGAATTATGTGAGTTTATTGCGCACAGCTGCAGAAGTAGCATGTGCGCAGGTTTTTATGTTTATTTTTATTATCACGACAGAATTTTACTTGATTTTTAACAGTTTTTTGTCATTTTCAACTCATTTTTGGTTATTTTGCACTTGATTTAAATTGTTTTTCATCTTTTCACACGATTTTATCGAAGTTACAACATTCAACCAGTAAAAAATGAGTTTTATTTGCGAGTAAAGTAGAATTTCTGGTTTTAATTTATGACACTAGATGGCGCTATTGCAGTTTCGTATATTAAGAGTTTTGCTCTGTGATTAGACTCTCGATGGTTTTAGAATTACGTACAGCTCGACGTACAGCCTGTTTTCTTGTATTTTTGGTTTTGAATCTGTGTAAATTCTTCATAAGATTAAAATATATCTATCGATATAAAAATTAGATTGATTTTCGCGGATTTTCGAGTAGAAAGTGAAAGTTTTAGTTAACAATTTTGACACTACATGGCGATTACCATGATGTTTCTGTCTGTGTTTAGTCTCATTATTTTCATGATGGTGCCCGGGATTTTTCAATCGGATTCGGGCAATTTTAGCTGAGAAAAAATGAATCGAAATGCCACAAACCCCCGAGGACGGGGAAATAACCCCGCACGACGATTTTCTAGAGCAAACTACAGATTCATGCGAGGAAGAGGCAGAGGTGTACAAACCGAAAAAACCCGGATCAACAACAACAACAACAACAACTTGGAAGAAACTCGAGAACCTTCCGCTCAAAGAGTACTAGAGGACTTCGCGAGTCCCTCGCCTTTCAAAGGCTGGAATTCATACTTTCCCAACGAATGTAAGTAAAAACCAAACACAAAAACATCAAAAATAAACACTAAAAACCAATTTTCTTTCCTAGGTTACAGCGATGGCAACAAAAACGCGAAAAAAGTGGAATTAATGTGCAAATTCATTCGAAAAACAACCAACATTGCGAAAAGAAAGGTTTAAAACAAAATAAATTAATTTACCCAATAATATTTAACTAATTTTCAACATTTTTGTGATTTTTTTTTTCATTTTTCTCAGACGGAAATTGAGTCGAGAGGTTCCTTGATTTTGGACGTGACCGATATTTTAGCCGACGATGACGTAATCACGGAATGGCCAACTTTGAAAGACTATTTGAACAATTCCCCAGAAAATATGATGTCGATATGCGGACTGGCGATACATCACGTAATTTCATAGAAATATAATCTGAAAGATGATTTATTAATGATTTTATTTTATTTTTCAGTTGTTGACACTAGAATTGGAAGAAGAATGGAAATCCGACGTCGACGCCGACACATCCGTTCAAATAATTCCATCAGTTCCCTTCATTTTTGCACGACTCGTCGGTTTCGAACCACTTTTACCGTTAAAAGATTTAAAATCTAATTATTTTGGTAATATAAAAAAAATACGAAAAATCAAATTTTATTATCATAAATTTATTTTTTTTTTCGTAAAAATTTTAAGGAAATTTGGTTTCGATCAAAGGCACGGTCATTCGCGTGAGCGACATCAACCCGATGTGCACGAAAATGGCGTATCAGTGTTCGATTTGTTCGGAAATCCAAGTATTTTAGATATCCTCGATTAAAACGTTAAAAAATACCAAGAATGTATAAGGAGAGAATGATCAAGCCAAATTGATTTAGCATATCCAATGATGTCATTTCGACACTGAACTGAAATATTAGGGCAAATAATCAACACCAGGCAAATTTACTGTCAAACATGGTACCGTTGGAAGTGTTTGAGTTGATAATTCTCTTCTTATACATGTTTGAAGATGACGTATTAAAATATTTTATTTTTATTTTTAACTAAGGTTATCGATCTTCCCGAAAGAATTTTCGTGTGGCCGACCAAGTGTTCGTCGGATGTCTGTAAAGGAAAAATATTTTTACCGCAATATGAGTCGAGTTTCACGAAAGCAATCGATTGCCAAACGATAAAGTAAAAAATAAACAAAATAAAAATTTACTCGTCATGATCCATCAAACTAAAAATCGAAAATAAAATTTTTTATTCGAAGAATCCAAGAATTATTGGTCGACGACCGTAAAGAAAACGCGAGAATTCCATGAACGGTCGAATGCGAATTGACGAACGACTTGGGTAAGATAGATAAAACTACGTAAAAAATAGCGAAAATTTTTCCTAATTTACCTAAAATTTTAATAAGTCGACAGTTGCGTTCCCGGTGATGTAGTGATCGTAAACGGTATCGTAAAAACCAGAAGTGAAAGTGACGGTAACAAGAAAAATTTCAGAAATTTTTTGTTATTAAAACAAAAAAAAAATTAAAATTAATAAAAATTATTTTTCATTCAGGAACAGGAAGAAAAGCCGGCGAGCAATGTTTGTTCGTGATGTACGTCAGCGCCATTTCGTTGTCGAAAGGAAACAAAAGTTTTAGTGGATATGGGACACGGCGACTGACCGATCGAATCGGTCAAGAATTTTCAATGCGAGATTTATACGCGGTGGAAAAAATCCAAGCGGAGAAGAATTTATTTCGTCTGATCGTCGCTTCTTTGTGTCCGTCAATTTACGGTCACGATCTAGTCAAAGCCGGTCTTCTTCTCGCGCTTTTCGGCGGAACCGCGCAATTCGTCGACGATAAAAATCGGATTCCAGTTCGGGGCGACCCGCACGTGCTCGTTGTGGGCGATCCGGGGTTAGGAAAGAGTCAACTGCTTCAGGCATGCGTAAATATCGCTCCGAGAGGCGTTTATGTTTGTGGAAACACGACCACGAGTTCCGGGTTGACCGTAACCGTCTGCAAAGGCAGCGCAGGAGCAGATTACGCGTTGGAAGCCGGTGCGTTGGTTTTAGCCGACCAAGGATGTTGTTGTATCGACGAATTTGATAAAATGACGACTCAACATCAGGCGTTACTCGAGGCCATGGAACAACAGAGTATCAGTATTGCCAAAGTAATTTATTGGTTAATTAATTAATTAATTAATTAATTGGAATTTTATGAATTTGATTATTTTATTTTATTTTATTTTTTAATTTAGGCTGGAATTATTTGCAGTTTGCCGGCTCGGGCTTCGATTTTGGCTGCGGCTAATCCGGTCGGCGGACATTACGACGAGGGAAAAAGCGTCGCGGAGAATTTGAAGTTGGGAAGCGCGTTGCTTTCACGTTTTGATCTCGTTTTTATTCTGTTGGATAAACCGGATAAGGTTTATTTATATTGATGCATTACTAACATAAGTGAGACTTTTTCGTGAATTTCGATATTTAGAAATATTTACTGATATTCATAAAATTCGGTAAATAATTGCTTAGAAAACGCCGAAATTTTCCATAAAAATCGAAGAAATTGATTAAAATACATTACTATCGAAATACATGAAGTCTCATGACACCATCCTTTTAATTTAATTTAATTTAATTTAATTTAAATTAAATTAAAATTTACAGGATTGGGATGATTTACTATCTAGTCACATAATGGCATTACATTCCGGATGTCCCAGTGCCCTAAACGA